>JBBIGA010022594.1:0-14387 GCA_037576975.1 Alestes dentex | reverse complement strand
ATATATATGTATATACAGACATATATAACCCTACATGTTGAATACCTTTCACTAAACTCTGTGCTGAACTCATCGATCAAGCCTCTCCATTCAGTCAGTGTCTGGAAGTGATAAACATGTAATCATTTTTATGTTATTTTCACCCAGAATAAAGTGATCTGCCTTACTAATATAATTCAAGATAGTTCCAGAAATTAATTCACAACGTTAGTGCCTCATCTGGACAACTTTACCTTCTGTGAAAAGGCTGAATCTGTATCGCAGATTCCAAATCCTGACACATCCTGCTCGAGCCAGTACCTCATGGAGTTCTGGAAATGGTACAGCTCAAGACAGTGGAATACAACACCTTCCATAACCACCAAATCTGGCAGTGGAGACTACAGTGATTGTGTTAAAATGTTATTAGAGTTTTTAATGTGATTTTACCTGGACATGAGCAGATGCATCAAGCAGATGCGTCCCGTTACTTGACTCTGGTGCTCTAAGCAGATCAAGCTTGCAAAGATCCAGAATAATTCTCACACCTGTACAAATAAATGTTACAAATAAATTCTGAATATTATGAATATTACGAATATCGTCGCTGTCAGGCCAAAACCTCGTATGTCCAAAACGGCTATTTTTCAGGAAACTCAAAAAACGATGTACATTCCAAATAAATGAATACTGTGTCATCAAAATTGGTATAACTATTTTCATTGGTTAATAATTTCAAAATTGTACAGACCCACGTGGAGACTGACCAATAGCATCGATTTATGAAAAAAGAACAACAAAGACCAAAAGTGGAGTTACGAGGTTTTCGCCAGACAGCAACGATATATTTTTATGTAAATGGAAATGTTTGTACACCTCAGTAGTGTCTCATTTGTATATCTAAATCTAATTCTCACTACACTATAGTACTGTTTTAAAAAGACTTAAGTAAAGAATCATCATTGATAGGTTCTTAAGAGGTTATTTACTCCTAATAATCACTTTAAGCATCTGTATTACAGTCTAGTGCTGTTCGACCAGTATACTTACGCCTGAGACCAAATGATTAAGAAATAATGCACACAAGAAATAAACTCATTGGTCACTATAGGCCTGTTCAGCAAAACAAAACAGTAATGTGAAACTCACATTTAAAGGTCTGTCTGAACAGCACCACCTTCTGACTCCCAAGGAGGTCTGCTACCTCTAAAACTCCCTTTTTAATAATGAAGGGTCCAAAAGGGTGCGACTGAAACTATAATGTGTATCTAGGACTGATCTGGATCCATGCTGACGAAACGTTTGCATGAATTTTGGAGGTTAAAAATGACCTTAAACTAATCTGCACATCCTTGTACTAAACTGCACATTTTTTACGTCCAGTTGTGTATTCTAATGTGCCTTTCTGTACTATAGATGTACTGTATGTACTACAGTTTGTACTCTGTAAGTGTGATGTATTGGCAATTCCATGTTTATTACTCCGGGATCCTACGCTGGAATGTATTGAGTTGTTCTTGGAAGAATGAATCAGTGTGGAAATACAGCAATACGCGTACAGTTGAGTTAGGGAAAACTAACATATTGATGTTAGTTTGACCGTAAAGAGAAAGAACAAAACAGCAAGCTATAAACATGTATACAGTGAAATAAGCCATGTTGTCTGATCTCGCTGGAGGCCTATGTTTTTAGCTGAGAATGCAAAGTGTACTTTGAGTTTGACATGGATTTTGATGAATTTATCCAGACGAACCCAGGCTCTACCTGCTTCCCTGCAGTCTGTGAGGAGCTGGAGGAACTGGGCTGAGGTGCCCAGTCGCTGGTCGATCTCAGTCAGATTGGCCAGAGAAACGTCCTGCCTGAACATTCCCTCCAAAATCAGCACCCCCACCCCCAGAGACCTGAGGTAGGGGAGGCTGTCAGACACCTCTGGATCCAAAAAAGGACACAGTTACTGCTCATGGAGAACGTGATGTGGTCCAATAAATATGAAGTTTATCTTTTGTTTACAATCTTGACTCATTAAGAATCAATATCAAGGCCCACTGTTCATCTGGTTTCTGTTAGAATAAAAGCTCAATATTGGTGATTTTTGCATAATTTGAGCTGCTATTATTTCAAAATAATATGACATATCAGTTTTGTCACATTTCCCCTTCTCTGAAACTACTTGTTTGTAGATACACACACTTACATATTTATTTATTGTGTAGAGTGTACAGTTTTTTTTATATATTATATTGTTATATTGTGTGTTTTTATTCAATTGGTTATGCTGTGGTATACATACTATAGATAAATAACATAGTTATTTATTACTAGTGAATTACTAAATTGTGGTAGGAGTCTGTTATTGTACGTAATAGAGATCAGTAGTAGATCAGTAATGTTGACAGTAGTAATAGAGATCAGTAGTAGATCAGTAAAGTAGTGATACTTTCACATGGCAAGACTATTGCACATAATAATGATAAGATGTTGGACATAATGACATTATTTAGTACCCAATGAGAAAAAGGCACATAATATTGCATATGGTAAGACCTTTGCTCATACATTTTTTTCCATCTTCTAAAGGTTTAGTGATCACATATAAGTACATAAATTCAATGCATAGCAGCAGCTACTTACTGCTTATGGCACTTGAATCTGAGTTTTCTGCATCCAGGAGCAGCTCTGGCTGCAGCCGGTAGAAGAGCTCCTTCTGCCACCAGTGCAGTGGAGTGGTTTCAGGCCGAGGGCTCTGAATGATCACCACGACGGCGCTGCTCAGAATGGTCAGCCAAGCCAACCAGAAGAGCAGGACCAGGCGAGAACGGAACTTTTTCCAGCCTGGTCCTCCAGCAGCGGCCTCCAGCTGCTCTCTGTTCAAGGGCTTCCAGCTGTTTGGATCAGGTTCAGTCTCGGGGATGAGCAGTGGGAGGGTCTCTGATTCCCCCAGGCTGCCCGACAGGCTGAACCCTCTGCCCACCGCACTGCCATAGCCTGGATCTCCTTCCACCTTCAGGGTCATTCTGTCTTACTAAGACATAGAGACAGTTAATGATGACCAAGGTGAAGTGGATGAACCTCTTAAGAACTTCTAAGAAATGCTAAGATTAAACTAATTGGCAATAAAATCCAGGTGGAGCTGCTCCATTTCCTTGCTTCGTCAGTTTATTTGGATTGGCACATCAAAAAAAGCAAAGTAGAAACAGTTAAAAAATAAACAGAAATGTGAAAAACAGGAAAAAGGTAAAAACTTAATGTTCTAAGTTCACTAAGCATCAAATAATGAGAGGTAACATATGACAACGCCTTCATAAGCCTTTCACGACAACTGACGTACATTTACAGTACTGTGCAAAACTCTTGACCCACCACTCCTTTAGTCATATTTTGTTTCCAAAGACCCAGACTTTCTTGTATTTCTAATGTAGTCTTGAGGAACAGTTCTCCAGGCTTCCTGAAGGGACTCTCATTTTCAGTCCATTCCTCTGAACCTGACCAGTTTCAGAGGAATGTTTTTGTTTGTTGAACCACACAGTGACCTACTTATGAATCATTCAAGCATCATTCAACAAAGCACATCTAACTGAACCAGTGAAGAAACAGGTGCAGATGATTCCAGATGATCAGGTGGTGATCAGTATACTGGTGGTGCTGAATGCTGAGGGAATCTAACAAACCATGTGTCCTGTCTAATCATATTTGAAACTTCTCACCAGTAAAAGTTGGAAAAATACAATTCAGTTTAATTCAATATAGAATAAACTGTATCAACAACAACAACAACAATAACAACAACAATAAAAATAAATACAATATTTTAACATAAACTGTAAGCAGTCTGGCTGCCTTAAAGGTTTTATTGAACTAATAAATGAACTGCATGTATGACAGAATGTTCTCATCACAAGCTATTAGAAAATCAATATGTTAATTAATGCAGACAAATTAAAACTGAATATATTTTACAGTCTAGCAAAACAACTCATGAATGATAAAAGAAAATCAAGAATTTTAAACATCCTTGTATAAAGTTTATGTATGACAAAACTAAACCACATCTCTTAAAAAAAGCAAAACCAATAAACACATCATTTACGTTGATCACATAAAGAGCAATTCTGTTTTTTATTCTTTATTATTTCATTTTTAATTTACACTAAGTAGTATATCTACTTTCATATAGATCTTTAGTCCTGACAAGCGTGGACCACAGTCATTAAGCATTAATCACTCATAGCCATTAAGAAGGTTTAAGGTGGCATACGATCATGACTTACCTCAGTGACTTCTTTGAGAGAGCAGAATCCTGTTTATGGAGCTTCTTCTGCAGTGTGCCTATGCTTTCAGTGCGCATCTCTGCGTGTGTTTTTTTTTTTTTTTTCATAAAAGAAGCCCCCTAAAACCTGACTGAGTAATTAGAACAGAGGTGGCAGGACATGCCTCACTTCAGTAACACATTCTGTTGATATTGCAGACAGCAGTTCTGTACTGTACTTTACTCTCTTCCAGCCCTGAGTGGCACAAACAATCCCCAGAAAACATGGAGTGAGATGCAAAATTGGCCGGGAGTTGGATGTTTTTATTCAAGAAATGGTTTTACTTTTATGTTTGGATAAACAATCCATATTAAATAGTATATAGTGATCTATAGTACTGTAGGGTAAGTATATATATGGATATATTTGTGTATGTGTGTACAGAGAGAGTGAGTGAGAGAGAGAGAGAGAGAGAGAGAGAGAGAGAGAGAGAGAATATATGCCTGATGAAATTATTCAATACCTGTAAACATGAGTTTCTGCCAGCACTACCAACTTGGGCTGATTGCATGCTTGAATTGCTCAAAAGTGCTTAAAATGTAAAGCATAAAAAACATAAACGATCCACCATACTATTATTTTAATGAATCTATCTTGCTCCTCAGTCCAAATAAATATCCATTAGCAAAAGGTAACATACACAGTAATATACACAGACATATATATATATATATATATATAGATGTATTTTGAGAATACAGAAGACAGCTTTCATAGCTATGGGGTAAAAAATGCATGCATTAAGTTTTTGAAATACAAAAAATTGGTACCTGCTGCCCATAAAAGCAGTAATCTGACTGGATTAAAAGTGGAGATGCAGATTTAAAGATACTGCTCAACTCAACAGTGTTTTAACTAAAGTCAGCAGACCCCTCACAGATCAGCAGGCACATGCACTAAATGAAGTGTTTATGTTAAACATCTCAGAGCAGTGCTTCCCAGTCTCTGTCCTACTTGCCTTCAGAGGCCCTCTAACGTGACACAGCGGCGGTGGGCCTCCAAAATAATGATCTCTTACTTGCTCGGTAAGGCAGCTCTTTTAAAGGGAGTCAGAATTAACGAATGTGTGTTTAACATAGCATTGACCTGCTGGTGACTGAAGGGTCCTAATGACTCGGCCTCTACGTCATATTATTATGATCTTCTGGTAAACTTATCAATGTTTGGTATCTACATGCATGTCCGAGGTCAGGTTACAATGAAGACACTATTAAAATGTCCAAAATCACTTAGAGAACCAGAAAGTTTTTCCTTCTCCTCTACACTTACATTTTTGAAGATACAAGGTTTTGTTCAAACATCCAGCATCCTATTCCGACATCACAACAAAAATCAGTCAATGCATCAACCACATTATGACAAAGCATAAAATATTTAACATCGCTGATATTCTTCTCTCCCTTTGCCCATAACGTGGATGCCGACATTCTTGTCTTCACCTTCACGTGCATGTCATTGTATCAATCCATTTACATTTAATACATAACTTCATTACATTTATATTCATAACACTATAGTGAACAGCTTTGGATGCACTACAACCTAATCAGGCACTCAATGTCCCTCAGGTCAGAGGTTCTGAAAAAAAAAGTGCACTGAAATAAAACCTCCCGCATCACTGCTCATGATTATTTTTGGGCTGTTGTTGACACTGAGTGCAGTTTTTCACAGGAGGTCCCACAGTTCTCAACTTTTCAGTGCTTTGTACGTGCTGAAATCTGCTTCACGTGGTTTTCAGTGAAAGGTTTTCGCTGGCCGGAGGTGTTGCTATGGAAATACTGATGCTGTTTCCAAGGTAACCACCTCTAGTTGGAATCATCTGAGCCACCAGTATCCTGAAATAATGAAAAGTCAAACATGAAAACAACACAGTCAACTTTATATGGATGCTGAATAAGCAAAATCTGCACATCGGTCGTTAACGAGTGCCAATGCATAGGCTTTAACTACACTCGTATGTTTAGTATATACAGTACAGTCCAAATGTCTTGAGCCACCATTTCTTCATATTTTGCTTTGAATTACCTTTTTGGTGCAAAAATACTATCGAGCGGATTAAATTAAAAAATGTTCTCATTTCTTTCATAGAAAATGTTTTACTGCAACAGGCTGTAAAGATACAAGGAGTCTAGATAAATGAGTTCCAACCACTCAGCATTCAGCACCACCAGTATACTGATCACCGCCTGATCATCTGGAATCATCTGCTGCTATCTCTTCACTGGTTCAGGACTTAAGTTAGATGTGTTTTGTTATGCTTAAATGATTCATACGTAGGTCACTGTGTGTCTTAACCGACAGAAACATTCCTCTGAAACTGGTCAGCTTCAGTCACTAGACTGAAAATGAGAGTCTTTGAAAGTTCTTCAGGAAGCCTGGAGAACTGTTCCTCTAGTCTACATTAAAATACAATAAAGAAAGCCCTGCCTTAGGAAGCAAAATATGAAGAAATGAAGGGTGTTTTAAGATTTCCTACAATTACTCTATAGTACTGATACTTTTTTTGTGAGTGGTTTCTTCTCCTTGTTTTTCTAGATATAATTTGCCTATACTATACTTGCTTGTTGCTTACATCATAAAATATTAAAAAAAACATTTATCAGTGACTGGTGATGTACACAGAGCAGCTTTGGTTTTTGCATCAATTTGGATTTGCTTAAGCAGAAATGTAAGTGAATACAAACCATTGGCTCAATAGTTCTGCATGCAGCAGCATATTTCTGATATGCAGCAATTATGCAGTCTCTTCTGCAAGAGAGAGAAAAAAAAAAACCCATTAATTTCTTTATAATTAAAAATTTAACAGCATCAAATCCTGGTTTTCCATGCATTACCCACAAACCCTCCTGTGACTCACTTGCTTGTGATGCCGCCCCCTGGTGGTAGTCCAGGTATGTCCTCTGTGGCTAGAAACTTCATCACATACAGGAGATCAGGCTCCTCATCTTTTGACCTGATTATGTCAATGATCTCTGTTTGAAGGATGAATGGGAGATTAGGTTTACTTCAGCAAAGCTGGTTATTGAGCGAGCTCTAATTCGCTGATTGTTCAATACAGAATCTCAAAGGATGAAATTACCCTCTACTTTGAGATCCAGGAGGTGTTCGAGCTCTGCCTCTCGTTGCAGTGCCTCAGAAGACACCTGGGGGGCACCAGCGAAGCAGATGATGATGATACTCATGTTGTCCAGACTACCCTGCAAGTCGAGAGGAGAGATGAGCTTTTTGCACAAATGGTGGTCTCTGGTGAGTTGAGACCCAACTAGAAACTTTAACGCCTTCTCCAAATAAAAATGGGATTCATCCGTATTTTATATTTTATATTGATCTTGCCTCTGTGTGTCTGTGCAGTCGTAACATAAGCAATTTCCTCTGGGATCAGTAAAGATTTCTGAAACCCAAACCCAAAAAAGTGATTAACACAACAAAATGACCCATTACTGATCGTGTCAGTGTGTACTACTGAAAAGGGGCGATCTTGATGTCATTGCCTGAACAGGGATGATTCGAGGATGGTAAAATATGTGAGGATTTATATGTGAGAATATGTGACATTTAATCCATTGATAGAGAATGAACAGAATATTGTAGTGGTATGAAATACACTAATATCAAAAGGTTTTATAAAAACAAAGCCTGAGGTAAAATGTTATGTTACATTAACAAAGGATTAGCAATGGGTAAAATGCCAGCTAAAGAATTCCCTTGGGGTTTAGAATCCTAGACGGCTGCTATCTTAATCTCTCTCTCACACACACTCATACACGCACACACTGCTCCCTCTCTATCACTTAATCCTGCTATTTACAGGACCGGGGCATCTTATTTAGGAACAGGCCATGGGGCGGGTATTATGTTCTGATCTAATCTTCCTTATGTCAGCATATGGCCTAGAAATGTTATATACTGTTACATAATATGTACAGCTTTGTACACGCAGCCCAAACATGAGAACAAAATATTGACTAGAAGTTATCCCACTAAACTTTCATTCTTGTAATGAACTGTAATAGAAGTGATCCAACCATTTAGAATGAGTGTTTGCTTGTTTTTGCTCCCAGGGCAATTTATGATTTAAAAATCTTTCCACATTCTCTCCTGATGTTCTTTATAACTCAATCATAGGCCATCTAACGTGGGGAGTCACTTTACTTGACCCTCGCACCTTCCTGTCCTCACCATTCATTGAATCTCGGTTCCAGTTTAGCTCCGCCCCCATAGCAACTCACCCACGTAGCTCCTCTTTTTGTTCATTTTTTAATCGCATCTGCGTAAACAGTACTGTGCAATTTTGAGTCACCCCTCATTGCTTTACATTTCACTTTGAATCACCTTGTTGTGACAAAAAAACTATTTTCTGCCTGCCAAACTGTCTTATCTTGGATTAAAAGATGGAAATGGGAACAATGTTTTACTGTGACAGGCTGCAAAGTACCTAAAGATGCAAGGTGCCTGGATAAAGGAGCTCCAACCACTCAGCATTCAGCACCACCAGTATACTGATCACTGCCTGATCAACTGCACTGGTTCAGGCCTTAAGATAGATGTGATTTGCTCTGCTTGAATGATTCAGAGGTAGGTGACTGTGTGGCTAACAGGAGAGCAGGTGTTGGGACTAAAAATGAAACAAATTTGCAAGTTCTTCAGGATACCTGGAGAACTGTTCCTCCAGACTACAGTAAACACACAAGACAGTCTGGAAACAAGATATGAAGTGGCTCAAAATGTCCCTTCTGTTCTTTGTTAAGCCATAAATTGACCTGTCTGCTGGTTTACAGTATGTGCACTAATTTTTTTTTCCCTGTGCTCCGAAAATCCAAAGAACTCTAACCTTATACAGGCAGAGGTCGATGACCTGAGTGCAGACTTCCCTCAAGTCATCGCAGACTTGCAGGCGGTTCCTCACGAAGGCGCACAGCTCCTCATTGCTGATGGCGTCCCACACGCCATCGCAGGCCACCACCAGAAACTCGTCTTGGGTAGAGCGCTGCAGCTCATACACCTCTGGCTCTGGGGACACCAGCTGCTCTGTTTGTGTCCTCCACTCCACCTCCTTGAAGGTGAAGTCCCCAAGGGCCCGGGACACGGCCAGGGAACCATTGACCCTCTGCAGTGTGACGGACCCCCCTGCGTTCTGGATACGCTCCTTCTCCCGTGGGTTGCAAGGCTTGTGGTCCTCTGTGTAAAAGACCACATGGCCGTCGCGGCACATTAAGGTCCGGGAGTCTCCGCAGTTGATGAAGTAGATGTAATTTGGGGAGATGATCACAGAGGCCGCTGTGGAGCCGCTGCGGTCCCAACCTTCGCTCCGGGACAGGTTGTGCATGTGGCGGTCGATGCCCAAGAAGCCATTCCGGATGCCTTCTTTCACCTGCTCCACGTCTTCCTCCGCAGTTATGGCCCCTGGTGGAGGAGAAGGTCACTAAGTCTTTTCAGATTCTTAGACAGGGACCCTTAAAAGTGGACCCTTAAGAGAGTAATAATTCCTCCACAGTTTTGATAAATATGTTCAAATATCTCCAATGAATTTGCTGACTCTGATTCCTCAATGCAAGAAATATAGATATGGGTCAGTTTCTTTTCCTTTTAAACCATTACAATCCATATACACAGAAATGAACTTTTTTACTTTGTTTACACTGACAGTCAGAAATAGCCACATTGTGAACGTTATTATATGCAGACATATTTCAATTATGCTTCATAAGAAGCCTGTGTTTATCAAATTGAAATTACCACAATTTCTATTCTATTACATTTCAAATTTCTGTCAGTACATTTATGTGATGTGCAAACAGTAGCAGCTGTTTAGAGCTAATAACACTGAAACAGATATTCTGGTAAGAGTTTTTTTTTTTTACTTTGTTTTACTTATGTTGTAGTGAATTAGGGTGACAGTGCTGTGCGCTACAGTGTTATTTTTCTGTCAGCATGGTACAGGTGTGAGGTAAAGGTCCAGGTAAAGTGACCAGCAGCCAGTCAGACAGTTCATTTCATTGTTTTATTGATGTTGCTGGGAAGGAGCTCTCAATTGTGACGCCATGTTGTGTGAGCTATTGATAGGTGGTACTGTTTTTACCCCTCCCATTCAATATTACGACAAGATGTTACTGGTGATTAGATGCTTCCTTGGTGGCTCATGGAAATTCAAAATTATTCTGTGCCTTTCTTTATGAGCTGACAATGGTAGAGTTGTTACTTTTTTCATATCTGTAGGTTGCAAGGTCTAATCCACGCATAATGTCCCTTGATCAGGGGAAATCAGATTAAGGGTCAATGACCTGCAGGTTTGGTTATTTTTGCCTGTCCACTGGACCGTCAGGGTTCCCTCAAATTACTAAACTGCATGAAATAAACTATGAACGATTGAAGAACTCAAATAAAGAACTAAAATAAAGACTGAAGATTAAGATTTATGGGTTCTTTCTAGAACCTTTACATTATGAGAACTTTCTTCAAACTTAAGCAAAGCTTATGCATCTTGCATACAAAAATGATTCTCAACCGAATCATCTATTGAAATATTTTTTAGGGAACCCAAAGGTGGCATCACAATGAACACCTTTATAGGGGACTTAAGAGTGTAGAGAACTATTCTTACTAGACGGAAATATTGTTTAAGGCATTGCATTACAGATTCCTCCATTATGTTGAAATGGTTCAACCATTCCTTGAGAGCATTTCCCTAAGAATAAAAGATTGTATACCTGTAGTGAGGATATGATCCAGCAGATTTGTGGCGCAGTATTGAGACACAGTGTTTCCTGCATGTCCATCAAACACAGCAAAGTAACTCCAATCCGGGAGCTCTTCAGACATCTCGGGCATGCAGGTGTGTGTATCTTCCATCTGGGCACGCCAACCCTGCATGCTGGCCATGGCGTAGCTGATGCCCCTCTTTGATTCCCCCTCTGTCGTCTCTTTCTGTAGATTGGGTCTTTCCAGGTAGGGGCTTGGGATGTCGTCGATCTCTTCATTTTCAGAATCAAAGGCATCATTGCTTTCTCTCTCCCTCTGGCCTCCTTTGAAGAAGAACGTGACCATCTTCTCCGTCTCCCTCACCAACTGCCGTAGAAATGAGGGTACCTCTACTGTGCTGGCTCGCCTGGCAGTCCTCATGGCTCCTCGGATGGTCCGCTTAAACCTCCTGTTGTCCCTCTTCCTCAATTTCCTCCCTCTAGTCTTCCGGAGAAGATCCAGTGCCTCAGCTTGAGTCTGGACCTTGAGTCAGGCAATTCATCCAAACAGAGTAAAACGCTTCTTAATGTCCTACTGTGCCCCTGTTGGTTGCTTTGATTGCTGAAAAGAGCTTTAGGTTGCCATGGTCATAGTTTGCATTGATAGTTTTGTGTCTTACAGAAGAGTGTGAACTTGTGCAGCTTGCCTATGTCTCTCCAAAGCCTTGCAGAGCTCTTGTTGTCCAGGCTATTTGTGTTTATTCTCCCATGGACACATTCATCCCTGTGTGCTCCGCCTCTCCTGTCCTCTGTTTGTACACTCCTCATAATCCCTTTCGCAGTAATGAGCTTGGATGAGTTCATGTTCTTGTATAGACATAATAAAGTGTCAGCATTTCATAATGTACCAAGGCGTCTGCTGAAACAGGATACATATGCAGGATGACGTTTTATAGCGTATGAATTGATATACTTGGATGGATTTGTTTGTGATTCACACAAGCATGTAACCTTAACCATGTGTATGTCTGAAATGTACAGTACTGCGCAAAAGTCTTGCGACACCCCTCATTTCTTAATATTATGCTTTGTTGGTTTCTGACCTGTCCAGTTAAACTCTGTCCCCGTAGCATCTCCATCACCCTCGTAGCTCCTCTTTCTGATAATTTTTTTATGATGCCTGCATATACAGTACTGTCCAAAAGGCTTGAGCCGCCCTTCCTTTATTTATACTTTGCTTTGAATCACCTTGTTGGTGCAAAGATACTATTTTCCGACTGTCAAACTGGTCTTTGGCATATTAAATAGATTAAATGAAAGAAATGGCAACAAATGTTTTACCATGACAGGCTGCAAAGTGCCTAAGGATACAAAGAGCCTAGATAAAGGAGTTCCAACCACTCAGCATTCAGCAGCACCAGTATACTGATCACCGCCTGATCATCTGCAATCATCTGCACCTGTTTCCTCACTGGTTTAGGCCTTAAGTTCAGATGGTACTGTATATCTACACTCATTTAGTACTAAGGCTCATGTATGGCTCATATATGTCTGGTAAATGCTGGTATGTCTTTGAAGTGAATTATATTGTTTGGAGTTGCCACCTTTCTTCAGCAGCTCTGGTTCTGCAGATTACTGGATTTAGCCCAGGCTTTATTTTTAAGTAAAGTCATGACATTTGACCTGATCCATTCTCAAGAAACCATGCTGATCCTTCTAAGTGTAGCTGGGGACAGCTTGGTATATGCTCTGCTCCAGGATAAGACCTCAGAGTACGGCCAACAGTCTGATACACGAATGCGTAAGGACATCCAACTGGGACACATTGTGTTAGTTAGTAGAATTAGATTATTAGTTCAGATACACCTTAAGTCTGCATGTCTTCTCACCAGATTACATGACCGTGTTAGTGTTATTAGAGCTGTATTTATTTAGTACTGGCTTTCCCAATGAAAAATTACTTATTACTTACATATTACTGTTTTGTGTCACCTAGCTGGTGAAAATACTATTTTATTACCATCATACTGTGTTATCTTTGGCATACTGGGTAGATTAAATTAATGAAATGGGGACACAAGTTTTACTGTGACAGTTATTTCAACCTACTGATCAAATGTTCCCGTTTATGTGGATCATAAAAGGACTGTACAAAGTCCACAGTCTAAATAATGTCTATATTATCACTATGCATGCATGTACGTTCCATGCATGCAGGCAGCCCTGCTAATGCATCAGTGTGAGGCAAAATAAATGAATGAGAATCAAAAATAAACACACCTACAATACACACAGACCCTTATTATAAACATAACTTATTATAACAGTGCATTAGGCCAATGCTGGATTGATCTATCTATCTATCTATCCATCCATCCATCCATCCATCCGTCCATCCATTCATCCATCCATCCATCCATCCATCTATTGAACAAACCAAACAAGTTTTACAAAAACAAAAATACAAATAAAATACAATAGAATAAATTCCAAATTAAGCAGGCTGTTTTTGTTACCATGCCTTGAAGACCAATATATGTAAATTATCACTGTCCTGATTGGCTGCCCTGTATTGAGCCTCATTCAAAAAGCAGCCCAGACAGATCTACTTACAGGAAGGTCTCAACTGCTGTCAGCTTAATCACTGTGATTTCAAACCATTTTTTCAGCTTAGTTCCCATATACGGGCAGTATATTACTTTAACAGTGTTTACATACTACATCTACATCCTGAAAGAACATTAAGGGGAATTTGTATGTTCTAATTAATAGATTTAATTTAATTTTTTTTTTAAATCCATAAAGACAATAAGACAACTAGACGCACTGCATTGAGGTGTGTAGTTTAACCACTGCAGGAGCTGAGCGATAAAGTGGCAATCAGCGGGATCCAAGCAGACTGTGTAAACTGAGAGGCAAAAGGATTCGACTGCCATTTGAATTTTGTAGATGTTATGCAAGCATTTAAAGACAAATTTAATGTTGAAGGTCAAACTACTCAGTGGAACTGAGGAAGACATGTTGTGGCTGGTTGTAGTGACATCTTTTGTGTAATTTGTTTGAAATTGGGTAAATAGCTTTTAAATCACATTATGAGTCAACTGCTCTACAAATGAGCTAGGTTTGTGCATCTTAGTAGCCTACTTGCTCATAAAAAAATTCACACCCACCTAAGAATATGAGTATATATATACATATATATATATATATATATATAGTAGGGATGCACCGAAATGATTTTTTTGGACCGAAACCGAAAACGAGGAAACACTTGGCCGAAAACGAAAACCAAAAACCGAAAGACATTATTATTATTAAATTATTAAACGAATACATCTGTTACAAAACTATGAAAATATTTATTTAGCATTCAAACAATGCACAATATAAAATAAAAACTGAAATAAAATATTTTACTTGGCCC
>JBBIGA010022574.1:0-14388 GCA_037576975.1 Alestes dentex | reverse complement strand
TTGTGCACTGGGACACAGTCATGCTGGAACAGAAAAGGTTCTTCCACAAACTGGGTCCACAAAGTTGGAAGCATGGTATTGTCAAAATTGTATGAAGTATTAAGATTGCCCTTCGCTGGAAGAAAGGGGCCGTGTGAATACAATAATGAAGAGGTGTGTCCCAATACTTTTGTCCATAGAGTGTACATTTAGACACTTTTCTCGGCAAGTTTCTGTAAAATTACACATTTTACAGCAACTCTTAATTATTTGTTGTATTTCAGTTCTATTGAATTATGTGCACATTATTTTTCATAAAGAACTGTAGAACTGCAATATTAAAAAATATTTTAAAACTATAATATTATTAAAAAGTGTTTTTTGTCGACCACCCGTATTCTGACAATCGCCGCCTCCTTTTGCTAGGAGAGCCAATCACAGTGCAGGACGACAGGCTGATCAGTGCAGGGGGCGGAGCCTGTCGGAATATGGGCGGGATTTAAAAAACAAAACAACGCCTCTCCTGTAAATCTGCTCAAGAAAAGAAAAGAGCTGGACTTATCTTTATACAGACAGATCTACTTTTTGAACAGTCTGACATTCTTTCCACAGTTTCTTTACCACCTCACACAGGACCACAGATACTCTCGTGTTTGGGGAAATGATGGGGTTTATTAACTTTCCCCGAAATTGGCAAAGTTCGGGAAGAAAATAGACACGACAAGCCCTCATTTGGCTTTTCTTTCTAGGAATAGTTTGCTGTGTTCAGTAACAGCCACCATGACACTTGTTGGGTCCTGCCTTTTCCAGATATGTGGCTTACCAACACACGTTCTCGAGCAGGTAAGTGCGTGTTTGTGCTTGTATGAGTTTGTGTGTTGTGGTTTGACTTTGTTTTAAAATATATGTAGTTTTATTGGTACTAGCTGCAGTGTCTCAGAATCCTACAGAAACATTTTATTTCAGTGGTATGTACCTGCTGAAGACCCGAAATGCACTTTATGACAAGAAATGATATGGGATAAATATGTATGTGCACATATTTGGGCTCTACTCCACAGACAGCAATGCAAGTACTTACAGAGGAATAGCAGCTCAAATTTTCAGTAATTGTTATTTGTTGAAAAGGAAACAAAGATTTAAAGTTGTTTAAAAAAACACACGCACACATACGTGCACTGATCATCCACAACATTAAAAACACTGACAAATGAAGTGAATTACATTGATTAACTTGTTATAATGGGTCAAAGGTGTTCAACTGGTCAATCAGCAACAGGGTCATGGGCACCCAAAGATCATTGATAGGTGTGGGGAGCAGACACCAGTCTGGTCTGATCCCACAGATAAGCTACTGTTGCACAGATTGCTGAAAAAGTTCATGCTGGCTTTGATAGACACAGTTCATCAGGGCTTGCTGTGTATGGGGCTCCATGGTTGCATACTAGTCAGAGTACCCATCAGAACTGGACAATGGAACAATGGAAAGTGGCTTGGTCTGATGAATCACTTGTTCTTATACATCATTTGGACCATCAGGTGTATATGTGTTGTTTACCTTGAAAAAAATGGTGCCAGGATGCACTATAGGAAGAAGAAGTAGTGTGATTCTCTGGACAGTGTTCTGCAGGGAAACCTTGAGTCCTGCATTCATGTGGATGTTACTTTGACCTGAACCACCTGCCTATAATATCCCCTAATAGCAGTGGCCTCTTTCATGAGGTGAATGCTCTAACACTTGCAAACTTTGTTCAAGAATGGTTTCAGGAACATGACAAAGAGTTCTTGGTAGCCACATTCCCCAGATGTCATTTAGATCATGCATCTGTGAGACACTGCACTGTAGGCCTACTGGACAAACCAGTCCAATCCATGGACACTCCTGTAGCAAATTACAGGACTCCGGAGATCTTTTGGTGGCACAGGGTGAACCTGCACAATATTAGTCTAGTGGTTTTAAACTGATGACTGATTGGCATATATGTTACAAATCAAAATCAGAATCAGAAAACTTTATTGATCCTGGAGGAAATTGCTTATGTAATGACTGCCACAACACACAGAGACAGTAACAAAGTACTGTAAAGTCTAAATAAAATCAAAATAAAAATCTGTAGAAAGAAGAAAGCTCAATATGAATACCCTATGCTATATACAGAATTGCTCGGTATAAATACTATATATAAATAACAGTTGAGTGAATAACTGTCGACACAAATGGTAGATTGGAGTAAGTTATTAGCACGTATTAGAAAATCAGCAGTAATATTAAGTAATGAAAAAGTAATATTGACCTAAGTAGTAATATTGCACTGTAGACTATTGCACATAAGATATTGCAAGTAATTAAGTGATTTAGCACCCATTTAGAAAACGTCACACGATATTGCACAGAATAATAATGTCTTAGCACCCGGTAAGAACATTGCACTGGTGTGGTAGAATCATACATAAACATAAAAAATGAAGGTACTCTGGCTAGTAACTTTATGTTAATTCTTTTTTTACAGTGAGTGCATTATCAGCTTCACATTTTACGGGAAAGTTAAGGGGATATTTTCTGAATATTTCCTGTCACTGCACACCTCTATCACACATCTGTGACTTTCTGGAATCAGGAAGTAGGCTATAGGTAAGACTTGACTTGAAAACAGTCTGACACACCTTCACCATCTCAGTGAAACAGATTTGACTAGCTGTGTAATATAGCGGTGTGTAAAAATGCTAATCTTATAATCTAATACTTGATTTAAAAATACATTGATTAAAATGAAAGTTGCCGATGAATCAGCTTGGTGATTGGTTCTCTGTTTGAATGTTAAACAGCAGGTAATTATAAAGCCATACTCATCAACCTGAACGTTCACCACCAGGGGAGCTGTTAGCACTAGAGTCGCATTCAACTCTACATGCAAGTTCAACATGCGAGTGTTCAGATAAACAGATCATTAGATAAAGAGACAGCTGTCTGAATGGATTTCTTCTTACCAAGATTGCAGAGATGACAAAATAAGTTAAATATGTACTTTTCTTTTTATAGTTTTGGGCATGTTTATATCATCATTTCAGTTGTGAGTTATTTCAGTGTTTGACACCCATTTGTATCATTTTATTGTGATATTTTACAGTCTGTATTAATCATCTAAACAGGTTAGCTTGCCTGTTATCTTAGTTTTCAGGTTTCTTCTCAGGCCCTCAGCTACACTGACTTACACTGATTGAAAACTAGAGCCAGACAAATGAACTTATATTTCACTTTGAGTAAACACTGGTTATCTCATGCCTCAGTCTTTTAAAGAAATGGGCAGGCTTTTTATAGCCTAGTCAGCCATCACGTTGATTTTGAACACTGTTAATTATTGTGGTCCATTTGTTTCATATTCCTGGTCTTAATTCCAGTGATTTCTTATTTTTCTTATATTGTATTATATTATATTACAATATAAGTTCTGTTATGATTTCAGTGCCAATTTGCTTACAGTCCTGGTACACGGTTGTTTTTGTTTTAAAGAAGTAGCATTTACCTTCAAAATAAGACAAATAAGTGTTAAAGTAATCAGTAGATTTCTTCATTACTGATATAATTGATAGTGACAGCCCCATTCTTGATATTAATGATGTTGTTTCATTACAGCTTTCAGCTAATGTAAATCATGAGCCAAATGCACTGACACATGTTGTTTTTATGCAATTGTTTTCGACACAGTGATGGTACTGGATCAGTGAGAAGGCGTTGAATTGCTCTGTCTGTGGCTTTCAATTTGCTGGACTCCGCTGACACTTTTTCTGACGGTGACAAAGAGACTCAGGACTGTAACCATGCTGCAGCAGATTCTGAATGACATGTACATTGAGCCGGAGCTGCTGGCTGAACTGAACGAGGAGCAGAAACAGGTGCTTTTCTTTAAAATGAGAGAAGAGCAGGTCCGGCGGTGGAAAGAGAGAGAAGTACGGCTTGAGAAGGAGGAGGCTGGAAGAGTGAAATCCAAAAAAGGTGACCTTCTGTTGTTCTTTCACATCATGGCTATGGCATAATAAACATTAGGATGTTATAAAGTCTGCGAATTGAAGGGGATACATTTATCTCAGCATTTTGCCACTTATGTGTTTTGCCAAATAGTATAACTACTGTCTCAGAAAGACACACTTACCCTTCTCCTGTAACACAAAACTCCGTCTTTCTCAATCACAATCCACCTGCTGTTTGGTATTTCACCAGTGCTAAAAAAAAAAAAGTGTGAGTTGAAGAATAGCACTGAATGTGTTTCTGAAGGTACTGTGATGGAAAGCTGCTTTTAGTGAGTCACAGTTAGAACAAACAAAGGCAACTTAGCTTTTATTGTGTTCTCACATAGAAGGCTTTGTGCTGTCTAAAAGAGTGGGAACATAGGAGCTTTTATGAAAGATAGTAAGGTACTCACATATTTTACTCCCTGAGTTAGGGACCTGTAAGTTCTTCTGTGTTTGTTTCAGCAAAATTAGAGGGGTTTTTTTTGTCTGACTATTTAAGACTGAAACTTGAAATACATTTATTTTTAGTTAGTGGGGTTCAGGGTAGAGTTAGTTAGAGTGTAGATCCCCATGGTTGCATAATTACCTGTTTGTAATTTATTCTGATTGTAATCAACTGTTAGATTGTGCCACAATGTCAAGCATGTAAAAAGCACCTTTACAGGATAACACCAAATAATATTTTAATTGTTCGCTAAGTAGTTACTTCTATTAAGTGCTTTTTGCTCATTTTGCGACTTTCAAAAGAAACATATAATCTTTGCTTGATTGACTTAATGATTCTGTGTATTTGTTGACATTTTAAAAATTGTTCTCTGTTAGCTGCATATAAATGAATAGTCATTACTTGCATGTCTTTATGGAGTAGTTCATTGTCAGCGTTATGATGTGACAGACCTTCCTCTTTGTGTGTGTGGACCCTCAGTGTCAAAGAAGACCGTGTCGTTCTTGAAGGCTCCGGACAATGATGTGTGGGTGTGGGTGATGGGAGAGCACCCTGACGACAAGCCTTACAACCAGATCTGTGATGAGATCATGGCAGAGAGAGCAGCCCTGCAGGCCCAGAAGGAGGCAGAGGAGCTCAGGTGTGTGTTCAGGAAATATCTGTTCCCCTATGCTGGTATGATGCAAGTAGAGACACACATTTCATGTTTTCCTTGGCCATTGCACTCACTCCATTAATATATAATATCACGTCCCTTGTTTTTTCATGTTAGGCATAATTTGTCAATGTGTGTACATGTATTAAAGTGGTCATTATTTATAGAAATGTGTTCACAGACCGATTGTGCCTATGAAGGAGTTAATTCTTCCTCCATTCACTGTGTGATTATGTAGGCCACTCCCTAAAACACAAAGCCACCAGTGGATTACACACTTCCATATGTTAAAATGTGTTATCTTATCAGGTCTGTTTAGCTTGTTCTTCAAAGACACCTCATAACCGCCAGCTTAGCTGTGCAGAGGTGAATTCTATCTCCAGGTTTCAGCAAATGGAGTGGCCCTCTGTAAAGGTCCCAGTTAATCACTAATTGTCCTTGTGGGCTTTTCTTACGCTCTTTGGTTAAATATTCCCCAGCGTAATCTCAGACTATTGACACAGGGCGCTCCTGGTGGAGCACACATTCGCCGGGCCCTACACCAGCTGCAGCTTACGCTGCCGGTTTGCTTGGTTGATTTTCCTGGAGATGGAAAATGCCAATCCTGTGTTTGCTACGATGATTGCACCATGATAGCACTTTAAAATTATTCCATGACAGCCATCAAATCACCAGTAGCTGTTTAATTCATTGACTTAAAGCTGTAGAGCACTGGGTTTATACTCAGGAAGAATCTGCCCGCATTCTTGAGATTTGCAGTGACAATAAAAGGTATGCAGGCTTGATGTAGTGGAATTCCTTTTATCTTCTACGTTCACTTGAAGGGTGATGTCTGGTACTTCCCTTGTAATGAGGATGACATTCATCAACCATATTATTGCAGATATTCAAACTGTGACACTTCCGAACACTTCCTGAAAAACCGCTGCCAAGAAGCTGTATCATAAAATCAAAAAATTCTGTCTGGATATGTAACCCTGAAGCCATTCTGACTGTGTGCAGAGCTAAAAAAGAGGCCGAACTGGAGAAGCGCTTCTCTGGTTTGTATTTGGAGCAGGAGGAGGCAGCCAGGAAGCAGGAGGAGGCCCTAAAGGCAGCTGCCTTGGAACAGAGCAGACAGGAGGAGCTGAAGGTATTCTGATCTAAATGACCTTGGTACAGGTGTCGAATCCACTCTCAGCTTACACATCAGACTTGGCTGAGACTGCTTGGTGACTAGATATTGTAAAGGTAATCGTTTTATTGTTTTTTTATTATTTTATTCTCCTCCCTTGAAGATTTTTTTTCAGAATAACAAAGCAAGAGACCCACACATCACGGAAATAAAGTTTAATATTCCCATACAGAGTCGAATGAACCTTTCAGTGCTCTCCTTGCAAATGTGGTCTATGTTTTATTTGGACAAGCTCAACTGAACCTTGGCCAAAATCCCAATCAACCTAATGATTAGTGGTGGTGCACAGCTCAGTGTGTACATTTAAGCCATGTAGGCCAGTTGCAAAGATGTACCTTGACTGAGCATCTTCAGTAGATATTTAGAGGCCACTGTCTATTGTAGAAAGCACAGCAATAAAATAAATAATGAAAATTAAATTGATGTTAACAACTATTGTAATGAGCAGCTAAATTATATACTGAGGATATTCAGCACCACCTAGACTTTCACTCTGTGAATTTCACTCACATTTCCAAACGACACTGGCCAGGGTCTTCATTTCGCTGACCACGTGTATCACATGCTATTTGCAGAAGCGAGAGGCGGAGGAGAGAAGGAAGGCTGAGGAGGAGGTGAGGAGGCTGAAGGAGGAGAGAGAACAGCAGATCTATATGGACCTGAAGCAGAGGGACCTCAAAGGGAAAGGCCATGACAAGGAGGACAAAGCCTGGAAGGATACCTGTAAGAAAATTGTCACAAGGGGTTTTAATCCTTACCTGACAATCATTCAGATCTGTATGATTTGACCGTGATTCAGTTAACTTAGTTAGACTCTGTATTATTTTTCTTTAATATACTGAAAATGCAAATAGAACCATACACTGCAATGGAGTATACACAAAACAATACAACCATTAATGCATACCTACTTGTCTTTTATTATAATCAATTTTAAAGTTCCAAAATCAGTTACAATGAATCACAGTACATTGAGTGGCAGAGATAAAATTGGTCTGTTGGGCCTATATTCATAACAAATCATTCAAAACCACAAATTAAAATAAACACACAACATATGTAGTTTAATCAGAATTCTATTTTTGATATTCCTTGTTAACTACAATTCCAGTATAACCAAGAACCACAGCCACGAGTTTAAGAGTTTTCATCACAACATATGGAGTTAAAGCGTAAACACAATTTATTTAAAGCACAAACGTAACCCAGCAGACCACCAGAATCATTTTACCCCAGTTTGTCCTATGAATAGCAGACCCTATGGTTGAATTACTTTCTAAATTGTAGCGAGAGTGTAATTCAAGGTTTTGCCCCCTCACAGATGTGTTGTGCCCATCCAGAACTATCATGGCGCTGCTACTGAATGCATCAGTGCAACCTCTTTCTATAATTGCCCTATCAGTGACAAGAATAGTCTGAGATGGGTGCTTGAACTGTTATAAGAGAAGTGGCTCACGTGTGAACACACAACAGCACAGCACACCGTGTGAGATTCTTTCTCTGCATTTAACCCATTCACCAAGTGAAGCAGGGGGCTGCCACCAACAAGGGGCGACCCAGGGAGCTGGTAGTGGAGACGGTACCTTGCTCAAGGGTACCTCAGTGATGACACTAGCAGTACAGGGATTTGAACCCACGACCTTCAGATCGCAGATAAAAACTCCCTAACCACTAGGCCACCAGCTGGCCGTACTATATTAATATTAGACAATCTTTCGCCTTTATTAATATTAGACAATCTTTCGCCTTTGTCTGTACAGTCTGTTCCCCTGATAAAACTTAATGTTTGCTTGTGTTCATAAGTGATTCCACAACAGGGTTTAGACCAGGTTGCTAGAATAAGCTGATGTTAGTGCTGAAGTGTTGCAAATATGTTTGTTCACGGGTGTATTGTTGTGTCTGGGTGTGTTTCAGTGCGGAAATCCAAAGCGGCTGACCTCCGCAGACGTTCTCTGGCCAAACAGACGAGGGAGGACCACCGCAGGCGTTCTGTAAAGGCACTGGAGAGGGGAAAAGTGTCAGCTATGATGCAGGCTTTTGGACGAGACACATCTGAGCCAGCCCCCAAACCCAAGCCCAGGAACCTCACCGTCACTAGTGATCCCATTGACAAGTCAGTTCATATGGTTGCTTATTATTATAATCAAAAATATATGATCAAAAAGGTTGAACTAGTTGGGTTTACTGAATGTTTAAGGAATACACCAGTGTTTTTAACCTAACCTGCCTGTTGGGTGTGTAGCATACAATCAGTTGCCATGAACAACAGTGTATGACTATCGTGATATACGGTTCTTTCATTAAGCACAGGGCAATTATTGTCTATGGTAATCGATCACAAACTACAAATGCAGCAGAAAATCGCTAGAGTATTCCTTTAAAGCACTTTAGGGCTAGAACAGTTAGCAGGGACTTTTTTCAATTCTTTGTTAGAAAAAAGCAAAGCACATTAGCTGCAACATCCTTAATGGCCTCATTATTTTTAATGAATAATTAATAACAGTTCATACGTGACAGTGCATGAGTAGTTGCCTGTCAACATAAAATCTCTTCTCAAACATTTGTGCAGCTGGGATGTACTCACTCCTCTTGTGGTCTCTGTGATAGGCAACACACACTACAGGCCAGAAGTTTGGATTTCCACTGTCAGATTAAAAAAAAATAATAATTACACACTGCTTTTTCAATATTTTATTACAAGAAAACATTAGAAATGCTTAAAACAAAAGTAACAGGTTGGTTTTCAATATTTTATAGTCTGTAGTAACACACTATTAACCACAAAGGCTCAAACTGTTGCTTTGAAGTAGACATAACAGGTCTGTCTTTAGTGTATGAACATTTACTTTTTGTTGGTTCATGGAAAACAGAAAAGTGTCATCAGTTTATCAGTTCTTTGACATCACACAATTCCTTCAGGTTCACGTATTTTTTTGACATAATTTCATCCTTCAGCGTGTCAATGATCCCGAGCATTCTTCAAAATTGTGCCAAAATTATATCCAGCCCAAAGAAAAGCTAAACGTTTTGAAAATGATGTCTTGGCCTCCCCAGTCTACAGATCTTTCTTCCATTGAGCTGGACCACCAAGTTCGAAATGAGGGTCCAGCAAATGAGACGGAACTGTTTGCAGGATTGAAAAAGTGCAGGGAATTACTGGAAACAACTTTGCAAATCTGTGCTGCTGTGATAAAGGGAAGGGGTGGTTATTTTGATTGAGCTTGTACATTAGGTCTTGCATTAACTAAACTGCACATGCACTGTATCTTGTTACATTACACTTCAAAACCAGTCACATTTAAATATTGCTATTTTATTGTAATGAAATTTTAAAAGAGCAGCGAATCACTTATTTAAAAAAAAACCCAGAAAGCGGGTCCAAACACCTGACCTGTAGCATACATTTTCTGTGAATGTACACTCAATAAACAAATGTAAATCTAAGATCATTGTATAAAGAGTTCCAGCCCATTTAAATGGCTGCAGTAAGTGAAGGCATTGACACTTAAAAGCTAGTACTTTTGCAAAAACAAAATCAAACAGACGTCGTCCTGACTTTTTAGTCAGTTTTTTAGACTTTGGAGATCGTAGCAGAATCTCCTGAGCAGAGTTTGGGCAGAAGCAGCTAGATTGGCAGGTCCAGTGTGGGAACAACTGTCTTTGTAAGAATGCAAGACGAATGTCTGATGCTCAAGTGACATGTTAAGACATCTCATATCTCTGATCTTATCTGAACCGCTCATCAGTTTTACCCTTCATTGCTCTCTGGGGTTGGGACTTGATGGATGTACTGTTGCTGATGTCACCAGACACTCTGGTATGACAGCAGCAGTCAATAGCAAGCCTGTTTTTCTGCTTCGCTACATGACCCACTGTTCTCCTATAATGACTGACAGGAGGCCACGTATGCGTCGCTCATTGTCATCCTCCAGCCGTGAGGAAATTATCCGCTGGTTCAAAAACGAGCAGTTGTCCCTCAGAGTTTGTTTCCAGCAGGACCAGAGCCGCGTTGCAACCTGGTTTCATGGTGAGTACACAGCGTGCATGTCTGGAACTTTTTAGGCTAATAACTCCTCTCTCCAGAGTCATGTAGCAAAGTAGGACTTACACATCATTTAAGGAAGAACCTGTGCTAGTTCAGTTTTCTTTATACACTGGATTATTAATGTCAGTGATATGGACTTGTATTACTTATGCATGCATATATACAGCTCCAGAAAAAAATAAGAGACCACTGCAGAAATGTTTCTCGGAGTTTATCTTTAATAGGTGCTAGTATTGAACAGCTTTGCCTTAGGTTTTAAAAACTGCTGTCAATATTTCTTCTAATGTCCAAATGTATAAATTGTTCTTTAAAGCATCATTTTAAAGGAAATGACAAAACATCAAAATAAGAGAAATGATGCAGCGTTAACAGAACTTGAATAATTCAAAGCACAAAGAACAAAATGGCAAAAAAGTACCGTTGACGTACTTCTAGTGGTGTTTTGACATCCAACTGGTCACATTGCAAGAGGAGAGAGTCTCCCAGCTATTGGAGAGCCCACATTTTAAAGAGTCCCGGCTCTCGTCAAGATTTGTAATGACATTTGTCTCATAACAAAAACCCGAAAACAATCATACTACAGTTACTCTGCATTAATTACATACAGTTGTTCCGCAAAGGCGACGAAAAAGACCTGTAATGAACAGCCTTTCACCTCTGTAGGTATCATTTCCCGTGAGGACGCAGAGGATTTGTTGAGCGCGGGCAGCCCTGGAAGTTTCTTGGTCCGTGTCAGTGAGAGGATCTTTGGATATGTTCTGTCCTACCGAGGCCAAGAAGGATTCAAACATTTCCTCATCGATGCCATAGACAACTGCTACATGCTGCTAGGAGACCAGATCAAGTTCTCTTCTCTGGTAGAACTGGTGGAGTATCATGAGGTAGTAGATCATTCACTGACAAAGATAGGCCTGTTGACAGTGCTCAGTAAACTAAAGCAATAAGCTATGAGAGGCCATGCCTTAGCATGATTTTTTTTTAATGGTTAAGAGCTATTAGCTTGAGCTGCTTACTGCTTTTATAACACAGCAACCAAATACAGTCATAAACAACATTCAAATAATTTAATTTACAAGAAGCACTACAGCCACCAAGTAACATGGTTCTTTAACAGTAGGTGATGTTTGCCAAGCAACATAACACAAGAGTACTATGCATAGTGGCTTTTAATAATGTCGCACTCAGAATTAAGTTTATGTGTACAGTTCGGTGTGTAAATATTCAGTCTTTAATACAGTGGCTTTGAATGCCAATCTAGCTTGAAAGAGCTGAAACTTTGTTTTACAATTCTGTACCTGAAAAAATTTCTTTGAAACGAAAGAGAGAAATAGAAGCTGTATTTTTCTCTATTCTGTCACTAGGGGGAGCCTTTAACCCCGTCTGGAGGGGAGCGGCTGCTCCACGCCTGCGGACAGGTGCCTGGCACTTTGGACTACGCTGATCTCCTCACCTGAGCTCCAGCCTCTAAAGCTCAGAAGTGTACAGGGAACGAACAAATCAGAGGCACCTCATGGGTATCAGAACTTTCTGGCTTTCCTGAATTTTTTTTTTTTTTTTAACTCCAGGATTTTCTGTTGCTCTAACCGGAGAGCTTGAAGGACTGTAGTGCTTAACAAACCTGCGTTTTTTTTTGTTTTTTGTTTTTTGTCATGCTGCATTTGCAGATCCTACAGTTATCGTGCTGATATAATGAAACACAATCTAAGCAAATCTGCAAGACAGAAACATTTCGTTCTTCTATACTGAAATGCTTTGACAGATTGCTGAAGTCACCCTAGTGCACTTTATAATGGGCCAGGTTGTGAAGGTCTTATTATGCAGTATTCCTATCCATTAGTCTTATTCATTCTAACTAGTAATATAGCCATGTGTTCATGTTGTTGGAACAGTTAAATTTAAAAAAAAAATAAAAATAAAAAAAATAAGTACTGACACAATGTCCCCATTTTTTTACCATAAGCCAGCCAGAGGCATCCGGGTTCATCAATTATTAAAAGTCATCAGTAATAAAATTGTAGTGTATAAAATTTACTATAGGCTTTCTTCCTCTGAATGGCATCAGTTCAGTCTAAAGCAAATGAATTATGCAAACACTAATGAATGCTCTTTTGTCTGCACTGAAACAAAGCATAATGCACTTTGGGTGGGGAGACAAATTGTTATCAGGAACTGTTAACAGCGAGGACATGCAAGATTTGTGACCTGTGAGTGCTACCTCAAAAGCTGTTTTAGAGTGTTTACCTTAAATAAAATGCTTCGGAAGGCATAAAAAAATGAAATTAAAGTCAATCTGAGATCAAAATGGACATTTTACCTTCTTATCCCTGGTCATAGTAATCAGGATTAATCCGATTCTCATTTAAGAGACCGAATTCTTCATAAAAATGTTCTTGTAATCTTTCATCACTACCACCACACCCCCTAACACCCAAAGAAAACCATCAGCTGGTTTAGAAACCCTCCATGACACAACATTTACCTTGGAAATATGACACGAAATGAAAGTGTCGTGTGATTTCTGATGAATTCTGACACTAAAAAGCCCTCGATGGTATTACTTCATCCCAGTTTTCGGTGAGAAGTAAGTGGAGCAACCGGTTTGAAAGTAAGTGGAAAGACAAAAATAACTGATAAAGCTCAATATTTATTAAAAGATTTTACAAAGGCATACAGTGTTTGCCAAACAAAAATCTATATACAACTTTTAAAGCAATTCAAACTTTAACCTCCATGTGAGGTTCACATGGTGTGCAAATTTAAGCCCGGCAAGCTATATTATACTGATGGCTTTCTAACGCTTTAACAGATAAGAATCAAAGCGGTCAGTCACAGATGAGGTCAAAAGTACATCAAGAGACTAGCAAGATCAGCGCACGCTAAAGAATCACAGTTCTGACGGTCTGCTTGTCTTACTCGTTTGCAGAGATGCTGCAATATCCCTTTATTATCCATTTCATTAATACATTAATATAAATTCTGACTATAAAACACTTGATCACATCACCATCCAGCAGCCCCAGAGAGCTTAGACGGTAGGTTAACACAATTATATATATTTCAGTTGCATGATATTCAGTACACTCTCGAATGAAACTGGCTGTGAAATGGTCCGAAAGTCCAAAAAAGTTATGAAAGGTCTGAACATTTATAGTCCACAAAAACGCCTTCATTTGGACTTTTTGTAATTTCTATTTCATACACACCATGCGATTTTATGTAAAAACACCGCTTATTTTTGAGGCCTTACACTCAGGACATCAAGTCTAAGTCAGTACAAAGCCGACACCTAAGAGTTGGGACTGGTCAGTAGCATTTTCGCAGTCTGTTTGAAGGAAGGTGGTGCCTTCGTGCCAAACTAGCCTCACTTGCTCACTCAGGTCCACATTAGAGCGTCGTTGCTTTTAAATGCACCTAAAGAAGTGCCTTTTCCCTTCATCATACAGAACTTCAACAGACCACAAATTACCACCTTCAGTGAATAACAAAACGAACACCGCTGTCAAATAATGTACAAACTGCCACCTAATGTACAAACCCAGAACCAAGTGGAACCAGCCTCTTTACACAGAGTGAGTGTGAGAGAGAGAGAAACAGTATGCTAGAGAAGATAACTACATGAAAAGAGGTTGCTACATGAAGAACTGGCCCAGGAGGTTGGCGACCCCCAACAGAATCAGAAGACTGTGGAAGCAAGCAGAGGGCCAGCGTAACTCCCCACGTCGTCTCAGGGCCATCATGTGAATGAGTGAAGGGAAGACGAAGACCAGAGCCAGCCCACACGTGGCCCCGGAGTATCTGGAGAGAGGGAGAGAGAGAGAGGGAGAGAGAGAGAGAGAGAGAGACACAGACACACACGCACACATACCTGTTCATTCCAGTCATTCATTTTACATATTATACAATATAGCCCCAGAAAAAATAAGAAACCACTCCAGAAATGTTCAGTTTCTCAGGTTTTCTCTTTTATAGGTGCGAGTATTGAACTGAACAGCTTTGCCCAAGTTTTTAAGAACTGCTGACGATATTTCTCCTCATTTCCAAATAAAAATATTGTTCTTTAAAGCATCATTTTAAAGGAA
>JBBIGA010022564.1:0-14388 GCA_037576975.1 Alestes dentex | reverse complement strand
GTTACAGAGACAGTCTTACAGTCATTAGTTACAGGGACAGTCTTACAGTCATTAGTTACAGGGACAGTCTTACAGTCGAGGAGACACTGAGGGTTAAGTGTCTTGCTCAGTGACACATTGGTAAAAAGTGCGGGGGGCATTGAACCAGCAAATTTGTGGTTATCAAGTTCACAAGCAAGTGTTTTACCCACTAGGCTCCTACCACCCCGAAGGTTCTGGGGCGCACCTTTTTGTCCCAGCACATTTCTACCCCTCAATACAGTTTAAGAATAACTTTATTCCATTATAGTCAAGTGCAGGTACTAATTAATAAACTTTAATTGTAATATTACTGGGTTTTAAGGAGTCAAATGTTCTGCTATTCTGGAAGGCTGTAAATGCTTCATCAAATATTGGTATAGATTATGGTCACATCTAACTATTGGTCTGATTCCAATACTTTGCTAGCAATTGTCTGTCAACACCATTATGATTCTGATCCCATACAGACACGTTTGCACGTTGTGGTGTGTTCTGCCTAGTGGTCAAGTTTATATTGCATTAATGCAATAAATTATTAATGACACATTGTGTCTCGTGGATGGAATCTGTGATTGTAGCCCGTCTTGTTCAAATAGAGCTTTTAAGCAGCTTTTGGTGTGGCTCCTGTTGAGGGGTAGGATATATTAGACAGTGAGTGAACAGTCAGTTCTTGAAGTTGATGAGGAGGGAAAAATGGGCAAACAGTCTGGACAGCTGCTGGACTCCAACCTGGCAGGTCTTGTGGGGGTTCCCAGTGTGCAGTGATGAGAACCTACCAATAGTGCTCTAAGGACGGACAAGTAATGAACCTAACGTAGCACTAATGTAGCACATTTGGACATTACTTTGACACGGACCACCTACCTAATCTGAGTATACATCAGTAAAGGCAGATATAAACACCCACTGACTGTAAACTGTATATATATTCACAAACTGCTGCTGTCACTGGATGCTGGTGATGAAAACTGGAGACTGTGTGCACTCTGTGGAGGTGCTTTGATTTTTTTTAAAGTTTAGGTTCTGTTTTCACACTCTGGAAATAGTGTTACTAAATTATTCAATGTAGTAAATACGTTCTGATGAAGCTTTTTTTCTCCAGTCATATAAGTACAACACAATTCACCACTTTTTCAGTCTACAAGGTCAAATTTGAGCCTGATTAGATTATTTACAACAAACCACACAATCCAAAGCGACTAATTGGGAATATGGTTGTAATTTCAATGGCTTGATTGATCCTTCTATTGGTTAATGACTAGACAGTTTTCGTTTGATAGCTGAATTAGGCCCCATGTCCAAAAACCACACCAGTTCATAATTATTAGAGGTTTTTTGCCATGTCAGCTTATCCCAGTGCTTCTGCTGGGGGAACCTTGCTTTACTTTCTGAGGAATGTGGTCACTCACCATTTTCTCTCTCAGCTTTCCTTTGCTCCTGCATGTTTGTCAAAGGTTTGGCTCTTGCTTCGCCTTCATCTGCTCCCTGCTTCATACTCCACTGCACGCTCTCCCCCAGCTCATTCCACCTTCTTCTGCTGCTCTAAACGACCTCCTGCATGTAGACTGTGCTTTAGCCAGGCGTCTGCTGCCAATGTGTTCATCACCTGCTGTGCTTTGGTGTTGCTATTAAACTCCTCGCAGTGTGTGTTAACCCTTGTGTACATTTGTTTTTGGAGATAGCGACCTGTACTCAGGTGTTCGGTTCTCACGCCCCCCCCCCTTAGTTTCGCAAACAATACCTGATACAGATAAACTAAAGACTAAGGTCCAAATAGTAATGAAGAATGAACGCACTTCACTTTGAGTTTCTTGTCACTCCTACATCTCTATAGCAGTGTTGTTTTGGTACATGACCAATTCGATTCCTACACTAGATAACACAACACACTACACCAGTATGAGTCCTTGGACAAGACTCCCAACAGTACATTCACCTACAGCTGTGACATGTAAATTGTCTGCCAAAATTATGTAAATGTAATGTTTGCTGCTTATTCTTCAGTGTAGGATGTGCACAAACTTTCACAGAAAGTTAAACAATTTCCTCCGGGATATAGATGGTGACCTAGTGGGGCAGATGGTAGCCTAGTGGTTAGGGCATTCACCCTGTGATCAGGAAGTCGTGGGTTCGATTCCCAAGACTGCTAGGCACTCTGAGCAAGGTACCGTCTCCACACACTGCTCCTGGGCGCCGTGTTCCTGGCTGCCCCCTGCTTCACTTGGTGAATGGGTTAAATGCAGAGGAAAAATTTTGTGCTGTTCACACTGTGTGCTGTGGTGTGTTCACGTATGACCAAATGATCACTTCACTATATAAAGTTTTCTGATTCTGATAAAAAATATACTGTGTATTTGTTTGTAGATATTAATATTAAAGGGGAACTCCTGTGGTTTTTCTGCATAATTTAATGGTTTAGATGCAAACAAAGCCATTCAGAGTGGGTTTGGTGTGAAACGCTCCAGAACTGTTCACAGTGGTGGTGAATGGAACCAGACGTCTGCCTCTAAAAGCTCCCTCACAGAAAGTTATCCCATTAAATGTTTATGGTTGTGCCGCCTGACACCTGAGACGTTGTTCTACCAGAGTTCTGAGAAGATTTGGTCCTAAAACTAAACCCATTCATGGTGGAGGGATGTATGCTGGGCATTGTGAGTCAAAATAGTCCCCAAAGAAAACTGATTCAGATTCACTATTTTACCAACATCAACTTCACACTCAGAGACACATGGAGCGTCACTGGGGGTCGGCAGAAAATAAAATAGCTACATTTGAGCTCTAGATGTGACGTCTGGTTCCGTTCACCACCACTGTATAGAAACCTGAGTATCAACAAGAACCCATTTCACACCAAAGCCACTCTGAATGACTTCGTTTACATCTCAACCATGCAGAAATTTTGAAAGCATCAGTGGTATCCCTCTTTAAGACACAATAATAAGTAAACATCACTGCAAGGAGCTGTTCTGAAATGGAAATTGCATTATGGCCGCCATTCCCAAAGGAAGAGTGCGGAGTGTCTGGGTCCATTACTCTCAGCCTGTCAGAAAACATGTGCTGTTTAGTTCTTTATCTGCATGTTCTATGTGGGAAGCTGTTGGCAGTTCCCGTGTCCTTTAGAACACGTGTGCAACTGTTTGTGAATGGAGAACCTGTTTTAACAATACACACTCTGAACATGACACTGATTTACAGCTCTTATGTGTCTATTTTAGCCCACCACAGACATCTGCTAAATTTATTGAAGCAGATTTAAAGCCCTGATTTTTTGTTGTTTTTATTTGTATTTGCTACTGTTTATATTGTTTAATGACAAATAGACTAACAGAAATGGGTCAAAATGACCTATTATACGATGTTCTCATACATCCCCTACTGAGAACATACTTCTACACATTTCAATGCACAGTTACAGTTTATGTACTGAATTTGGCATGTATAACTCTGTAAATAAACAAAAAGGATGCTCGGAATGTGAAGAAAATGCCATATTTAGGTTTGCTCCAAGCAGAGAATTTGCTTCATTGATTTGTTTCTCTTAGAAAATCCACAGAACATGTAATTTGATCAAGGGTGTGGAAACAACTACACAGATCCCCCATAAGATTAACCCTAAACATTAACCTTAACATTAACACAAGCAGCTCATATCCATGGCAAAAAGCACAACTAATGCTACATTTATGGCAAAACAGCTCCTTATATGGAAGTTCCCCTGGTTTGTGTTTATGCTCAAGGTGTCAGACGTCATTCTGAGCTTTGTTTGGTGTTAAAAACATGTAACGATAAAAACCGCTACTGGGTTTTTTAAAACAGTGTCACACTCAAATGAACAACTTTATTTTAGGTTTTAGAAACGAACAGAAAAAACAGAAGATCTTTGAACCCGGGAGAACTTTCAGGATAGTCTCCGCCCACAAGTGGGTGGGGAAAACCCAAAGAGGGAGACTGTTTTACACCATTTATATTTACTGAAATCAGAGTTTGCGGATACACTCAGAGTTCTGAGGGTAAACACCGGTTCTAGACTGTTTTACACCGTTTATATTTACTGAAATCAGAGTTTACTGATACACTGTCTAATATTGTGTTAGTCCTCCTTGTGCCATAAAAACAGCTCTGACCCCTCACGCCGACTCCACAAGACCTCTGAAGGTCTGTGGTTCTGCACCAGCAGATCCTTTAAGTCCTGTAAGCTCTGAGGTGGAGCCTCCATGGACCAGATTAGTTTGTTCAGTACGTCTCACAGACGCTTGTTCAGACTGAGATCTGGAAAATCTGGAAGCACCTTGAACTCCTTGTGATGTTCCTCAAATGGTTCCTGAACAGTGTTTGTAAGAGGAACTGTCATTAGGGACTGGGGTATAATTGATTTAATTAATTCCTTTGGGTTGTCTTTTCTCTAGTGAAAGTGAAATGAATCTCTGATACCCTTGAGATAAATTGAGACAGCATTAAGGTCAAAATGTACACAGCGTTTTATTTTTTTTTACAAGTATATTGGAAACCTCAGAGATTATAATATTTTTAAATTATTTCAAAAAACAGAAATAAAGAATCCCATGGATATAATGTATGTAACAGAAAACACTTTGCAGCTCAGCTATAAAACATTCTGGACGGTAGCCGTGAGTTATTTTTCTTTTTTCTTTTGCAAATCCTTTCTTGGTGTCCCCAAACCTTTCAGGTGTGACTTGATGAACTGGACAGATTTAGGACACAAGTGTTTGATTAACCAAAACAGAAGCACACAAACCAAATGAGGGAACAAGTCTTCACAGACTTAGCAGAGAAAAGACAAAAGCCTGATTTGATACCATTGAAAAAGACATGTGTGATAATCAGTGAAGACTGTCATTACAACAGGTACGTCCTGAAAAGTGCTGAGCTCGGATGTTTACCTATTCCTTCCTAATCTTTTCCAGAGGTATATATTTAGAGAGAGAGGGCTAAACCATTCAAGGTCAGCATTCACTTGTATCTGTAGCAGGGTTTAAAATGGACAATTTTAGTAATGCTCTACATATAAACACATTCCAGTTGTCCAACAGAGTTCATGACTTTTTCGGCAGCAGTGCATTCTTTCCACCTAAATATTTAACATGAAATGCAAATTGACCCGAATCTGTGCGGTGTTTTGCATAAAGCGTGTGTGTTCTTCAGTTCCTTCTCAGCCTGGGGCTAGTTATCTTGACATGAAGCACACACAGAGGGGCTCTTTGTATCGGGAAGACACAAGGGAGTGACGTTTGGTGACTGGCTGGTTGCTGCTGAAACGGACACTGTGCAGAATTTCAATGGAAGTCCAAAGGGACCACCAAGCAAACAGTGATCACCCCTCCGAAGCAGAATCTGAGTTACATAACCTCCCTTTTACCACTGCACACTGTACATACAGTAGAAAGGCAGATTTGTTTCAGTGAAGTATTTAGGTTTGGCATAATTACATACATTAAAAAATGAATTTAATATATGTTCTGGATAAATTAGCTTAATAATTCGCTCCCTATATGAATGACAAACAAAGTGCTCACAGGTCATTTTAATTAAATTCAATTTTATTCATTTTGCAACAGAGCTAGTTTATAGTCAAATTCCACTTCACATTAAGTAAAAATAAAGGTATGATGTCATAAAATGTGTAACCAAAGTATCATTTTTCAAAACCTGTATTTGAAAGGGAAGGGCTACAACAGTGGATTCTATCAGAGTAGCCTTCAGTGCGCTCAGCTGGGGTTTCAGTCTGTACTACTACAATCAGATTTTTTAAAATTTCTGCACAGTCATATAGCTTTGATGTAAACAGAGCAATTCAGATTGTTGTGATTCTCCATTATGGAGAAACATACAGAGTCAGAATTGTTCACAGTGGTGGTGAATGGAACCAGACGTCTGCCTCTATTTTACACAACTATTTATTACGGTTTATTTATTTATGGTTATGAATACACTTCCTGACTTCTGAGACATGGTTTAAAATAGTTTCAAGCAGTAAAATAGTTTTGCCGTAAACTTGTATTTTTTTAAACTGATTCCATTTCTCTAATGAACCATTTCGCAACAGTTCCCCTCTAGCTTTGTAAACCCTAGTATTATTTTAGTATTATTTATTTATTTATTGCCTAGCTGCTATTTTTAGAGGAGAGTTCTTTACTGCCTTAACACACCTCCAGCTTTTCAGCTCATTAGTAAGCTCTCTGTGAGTGTGTTGGAGGAAATAAGCATGAAAGGGACAGCAAGTAGGTCCAAAAGACTGTGAGCCAACAAAGCAGATTGTTTGATAAGTTCAAAGGTGCACATCACACTTGCTTGCTTCTACTGTGTCTGGTCTGGTGTTGAGGTATATCACTAGAGCTCTGCTTTAGCCTTGCATGTCCCTGCAGTCACATCCTCCACACTGGGGCATTCAGACCTAGAAGTCCATGCCAAATCTTTACTCACACCACTGTTTTAGACCTCTTCGTTTTTCCACAAATACCGATAACCCTTCCCAGACTTTTTGAAGATAGGAGCTTGCTTGTGAAGACTGATGTTATTGGCAACGAGACTTTTACAACCTGAACGTCCCAGACATTGTTATTTTCCTGCAATTACCCAGGGCAGTGTTTGAACTAGCACACTGCTGTCATGTAAGCAATTCAGGAGTTGAATAATTCCTCTCCGTTAACAGCATCTGGTTGGAATGACGGCTGAGGCTGCTGCTGTGGGCCATCTGTTTGCTGCTGTCATTTTATGGCAAGACCAGGTTGGAATGAGTGGCTGTTGCTAAAATATATACTTAGTGACTTGACCTAGAATTCTTGCTTTCTTTTTCTCTCTTACAGGCTCAAGGCCAGATTGATTACACCGCGAGCCTGAGGCCAGTACCAAGTGCCCAGAATGAGACGGTTGTTTGTGAGTGCCGGTGTGCTGCTGGCGTTAGTGGCCATCATGGAGGCGAGGCCAAAAGGTCAGTCTACTGCAGACTCACAATCAAGACAAGAAACTGCAGAAAATATATTCTGATTGAGAAACTGCAGGAAATACATTCTTATATCCATTCCATAGTCAGTGAGGAATAGCTTCAACAAAAACAAATGACCAACAAACAAATGGGATATAATGTATGCAGGTTTGTCTTCCAGAGTTGGGAACATCACTTGTTGACTGACTTGTCTTTAACTGACTCGCAACTGACTTGGACTTTAGACTAGACTTGTGAAAATTTAAGCCTGGAAATATCATGGACACATGTTGACATTATAAAATAAATCCTTCAGTGTGGGGCTTAATAGGTATGCCATTGCTTGTCAATTTCTCAGCCGTCATGTGCAGTGATTTAAGCGATGCCATTCTCTCGCAACTCCAGTCTCATAACAAGCAACAACCAAAGTTCTGCATGCAATGAATGTGGCACTTAAAAGAACTGGTGCTAGCACAATGGCTAATACACCAAAGATGTCCAGTAAAGAGAAAGAACAATAAAGAGCGGATATAATTTGTTTTTATAGTAGACGTTTACTGGATATATAAAAGTGAAATTAAAAGAAACAGAGAGAGAATTACTCCTTTTTTATTACTGTCAGGTGCTCAAAGTATACAGTCAGGGCTATTTCGGACAGAAGGCCATAACTGAAGCCATACAGTTTTACAGTACATTCTGTATAAATAAACTGGCAGGTTTAATTGCTGATAACAATATGTGAACAGCACAAAATTGTTCTCTGTATTTAACCCATCCACCAACTGAAGCAGCGGGCAGCCAGGAACACAATGCCCAGGGAGCAGTGTGTGGCACCACTAGCAGTCCTGGGATTCAAACCCATGACCTTCTGATTGCAGGAGCAACTCTCTAACCACCAGGCCACCAGTTGCCCCAACAGCTACCTTTAGCTGAGAATCAACTCAAGTTAATGACTTTAGATTTTAAAACGGACTTAAACTGCACCTCAGAAACTCAACGCTGTATTTGGATTTGCACTTCAGATGTTAGATACTTACATCTTGGAAACTCACTCTTACTCTTTAAAGGTGACTCAGACTCTCATCTCAGAAACGTGTGTTTTAGCATTGACTCTATTTGGAGTCACACCTCAGAAACTTGAGACCTGACTTGGACTCACACTTTACAGACTCGAGACCTGACTCAGACTCACACACCTGAAACTCAAGGCTTGCCACTGACTCACGCCTCACAAACACAAGACTTAAATTAGAGTCACACCTCAGAACGCACATGAGACTCGAGACTTGACTCACACTCACACTCCAGACTTCCTAAGACATTGTTCCCACTCTCACATTGGAGACTTAAAACCTGACTTATTGTAGACTTGCACCTCAGAGATTCAAAATTTGACTCAGACTTACATTTGACTTGGTTTGGACTTGGCTTGGACTCACACATCTGAAACTCAAGATTTGACTTGAGACTGACTCAGACCTGCACATCAGGGACCTGACTCACCTCAGAGACCTGGACTCACAACTCAGAACCAGAAGACTTGATTTGGACTCACAAGTTAGACACTTACACCTCAGTGAAGTGAGACTCGACTCTTACTTGCGCACCAGAGATTCAAGACCTGAGTCAGACTCACCTCAGAGACTTGATACTGACTCAAACTGACTAAGATACTTGAGACTCAGATTTGCACCTCAGAGACTTGACAAAATTACTTCTCAGAGGATCTCATTTTCTTCAGTTTTACTGTAGTTTGCACAATTTTCAGCAGCTCTCTTTCTCCCATTTGCACAGCTGGAGATCAGAAGTGTAAATCTGGCCCAGTCGACCTTGTTTTCATCATTGATGGCTCACGCAGTGTTCGTCCACATGAGTTTGAGACGATGCGCAAGTTCATGATCGACATCATCCATGAGCTGGACATTGGCCGGGATAACACCCGTGTTGGAGTTGTTCAATATTCCAGCCAAGTCCAGAATGTCTTTTCTCTCAAAGACTTCACCACACATCAGCAGATGGTCAAGGCTATCAATGAGATCATTCCACTGGCACAAGGAACAATGACTGGTCTGGCTATCCGCTACGCCATGAATGTGGCCTTCTCCACTATAGAAGGTGCCCGTCCCAACGTCCCTCACGTAGCTGTCATCGTGACTGATGGACGGCCTCAGGATCGTGTAGCTGAAGTGGCGGCCGCTGCCAGGGAGTCTGGCATTGAGATCTATGCTGTGGGTGTGGCCAGAGCAGACATGACATCGCTGAGAGCCATGGCATCGCCACCCTTTGAAGATCACGTGTTTTTGGTGGAGAGCTTCGATCTCATTCACCAGTTTGGGCTCCAGTTTCAAGACAAACTTTGCAGTAAGTCTGCTTTCCTCAGTCTTTGGCAACTCTGAACACATCTAGACTATTACAATTCTGGGCCAATTGTTTATACATATTTATGCAGCCAAACTCTGGACAAGTTCCTGTCGCTCAGTGGCCATCACTTTCAATCCTGGAAGTCCAGAGCCCAGAACAGAGTAGTGATTTCCTTGCTCAACCACATCTGTTTCAACTCATTGGAGTTAGTGTGGAGAAATCACTATATCCTTCCAGGACTGCAACTGATGATCCCTGCGCTTATATACAGAAACTCAAAAGTTCAATACTGCAATTACCCCTAAGACCACAAGCAGCACAGATTCGTGCATTAAATGGTAAATTGTCGTCATGCAAAACAACTCCTTATAAGGAAGTTGCCCCCGGTTTGTGTTGATGCTCCAGATGTCAGATGTCATGCTGAGCTTGTTTGGTGTTCTTGTGTCACGTTGTACCAATGTTATTGTAATTCAAAAACATGTAATAATAATAAAGATCAATACTAGGGTTTTAAAAACGGCATCACACACAAATGAACATAATGAACAATAATAAACACGTTTCTTTTATTTTAGATCTTAGAAACAAACAGAAAAAAACACAAGATCTTTGAACCCGGGAGAACTTCCAGGATAGTCTCCGCCCACAAGTAGAAGGGGAAAACCCAAGTTAACACCAGTTTTAGACCGTTTTTATTTGCTTAAATCAGATTTTACTAAAACACTCGGAGTTCTATGGGTTAGTTGTATGCATTGCAACAATGTTCTGGCTTTGTGTTGTAGAAATTGACCTCTGCATTGAGTCTGATCATGGTTGTGATCACATCTGCGAGAGCTCTCCTGGCTCCTATCAGTGTCTCTGCCTTCCAGGGTACACCCTCAATGAGGATGGCAAGACCTGCACAGGTATGTATTTCTTATGTCAGACAGCACAAGAATGGTTATTTTTAATGAGAATTCCATTGATTTATCAAAATATCTGGATAAAACATGACTTGAACTGGAAACAAAGCCATCCAGAATGTGTTTGGAGTGAAATGTTTCACTGTCAGAAACTTCACATCTCAGGTTTCAGTGGTGAATGGAACCAGGTGTCCTGTCTCCAACACAAATCGACCCACAGTGAAGCTCCACGTGTCTCTGAGTGTTTATATCAAATTTTAGTGATGGTCAAATTGTGTATTTGAGCTAAATCAATTTTCTTCAGGGACTATTTTGCCTCACAACACCCTGAATGTACCATTCCATTATGATTGAATTTAGTTTTAGGGCTCTCAAAACGCTGGTAAAACAATGTCTTAGGCGTCAGGCGGCACATCCATAACCATTTCATGCAATAACTTTCTGTGAGGAAGCTTTTAGAAGCACTAAGTCATGTAGAAATTTTGAACAATTGGTGGAATGCCTCTTTAAAGAGTTTGATAAGAAGTAATTAATTTACATATATGGTTGTGTCTATGTTTCCTTTCTAGCCATTGACTTGTGTGCGGAAGGGAAACACGACTGTGAGCAAATCTGCATCAGCTCTCCTGGGTCCTTCACCTGCGACTGCAATACCGGCTACACGCTCAACGAAGACAAGAGGACCTGTACAAGTCAGTGCCACATGGACACTATCATACAAAAAAAAAAGAGACCACTGCAATTTATTTTTAAATCAGCATCTCTATGAGTATGACCTCCATCTCCATGCCAGTGTCTGTTAAATTCCTACACAAGCACCTCATTCTGCTTTATGATGTACTGATTAGTGATCACCTGAATAAAATCTTATTTAATGAGGAAAAGTATAAAAACCACTGCTGAAATCAACACTCTCCTCTCGCAAAGTTCTGTAAACACTGCATCATTTCTCTTATTTTGATATTTTGTCATTGGAGGTGGTTAGAGAGAGATTTAAAGTGGTCGAGAGCCACGAGCAAGCTGAGCTCCAGAGCGTTCTATAGTGAAGCTCAGCTGGAGCTAAAAGCTAATTTTGCAAGTTCAGTAAAACCCTCGGTTCCAGAATGGTGATCCGGTGATCTGGTCCCATTATTTGAGTCAAATCAAGTTTATTAATGTAGCCCACTACCGTACACAAGGTGCTTTACAGGAATGGAATAAAAATATTCAGCATAAAAATAATAAGGAAGTAAAGAAAGGGAAAAACAAAACACAGGAATTAAGAGAATACGTATAAAATAAATAAAAGAAGATTAAAAGTTCAATAGAAGTACAGACATTTAAAAGAAGGTGGAGGAGAATAGTGCCGTTTTAGCAGCTTTTTAAAGCTCCAGTCAGTGCAGATCTGATACTGATGGCCAGTTGGTTGGACAGGATAGTGGATAAACATAATTTCACCAGATTTAGTTTTAGATCTTTTCTCCACTAGCTGAGCAGCTCCTGCAGATCTGAGAGACCCACCAGGATCATAAACATCAAACATATCAGAGATCACATTTAATGAGTATCAGGGATGTGATAGAGAATCACTTTATGGTAAATCACTTTTCTTGGGTCAGAAAGTTAACCTATTAACACATTTGAGAAGAAACCTGAACAATTTTTAAGCTACGTGCAAGCATTTATGATTCCTCATTTGTGGAAAGAAACAGAGAGGACAATTTATATTCACCATCTGGGTTTTCTCTTAGGATTATACATCCACCGAGCACGAAAACATATGTAAATCTCATTTCATCTGAAGTCAGACCAACATTTGCATTAGAATAAGTGAAGGGTGTTTTCAATGATGTTTCAGAACACTAATCTCAGTACTTCTACATTTTTACTCCAGTTATATCCTGAGCCCGTTTTCTTTTAACAGACAGCACCAGTGCTGGTCAGCCAAGTGTGGATGGATCACTCATGCTGTGCTTGTTTTGTTTTGCTCACTTGGCAACTCTCTGAATATGTGTGGGCTCGGATGTCGTTGAGAACCTCTTAACTTCATCTGCTGGAGTCTTAGAGTCTTTCTGCTCCATAATCAAATCTCCTGAAGCTGGATTTCCCGCTTTGATAGCTCACTTTAACCTTAGTTAGGTCCAACACTACCAGTCTAAGATTTTTACACACCACAAGTTTTTACCACGTATCCATTTATTTCATGCAGATTGCTATTCTTGTTAAATGGGAAAGTTGTTGAATGAACAATTATAAATGAAAATATGTCAAGTTTTCTTTCTAAGATGAGAGAATCTGTACCAGTGCAGGTCTGACTCCTATTAACTGGTTGCTGGTGCTGCAGAGTCAAATTCTAGACTGTCCTTTAACTTTAAATGCACTCGTTACTGTTTCAGCACTTAATAGCTCCATAAATATCTAACACTCGTCTAGTGATCCACATTATAATTAGAATTATATTAGGTGGCTGTTTGTAGGTCAGTAGTGATGAATAATAAAAAATATATTTACTATCTAATACAGGAACTCAAATGGTGAAAATACTGTACATTTATTTGTTAGTAAAGAATATTGAGTGTATTTTTAGTGAAGTGAGTGACATGCAAATGTAGAAAATCTCAGTGCGTGCCAAAACTTTTGACTGGCTGTGTATGCTGCAGGCCCAGGGCAGGGGATATGGATCGTAAATATCTCCAGGGTCATTGCAAAGGTGGACACCCGCTGGTTACAATACTGCAAACTGCTGCAAGTCATTTGTTTTGAATCCACTTCGGAACATTTCAGCAATTGTATCAGCAAAAAGCAGCACTGTACACTGAAGCAGTTTCTTTATACTCATGTGTCACACAGATGCCTGTTTGTTGTAAACGTCATGCTTTCGTGCTTAAACTCGAGGATCACTTACAGCCCGGATATCTAAACCTGGGCGAACAGGGGAAGTTGTTAAGCGGCCTCAAAAACAAGTTAAGTGAGACTGTGTTGTTCGGGTTTTATGACAATAACACCATGTGCTTGGTGAGGTCACCTCACAGAGGGAACTTCTTGAAATATACATGACTTTACCCGAACTTTTAGAAGTAAAAGCTCATCAGATCAGGAGCAACAGATTTTAAATCAGTCATTTTTATGCATCCTATGCATTTTTGCAAGACATATGACATTTTTCCACACTACTAATAAAGGTACTGAAATGGTGAACATACTGTAAAGCATATTGAGTGTAGTAAATTAATAATTTACTATAAATTAATATATATATATATATTTGTGTGTGTGTGTGTGTGTGTGTGTGTGTCTGTGTGTGTGTGTGTGTGTGTATATATATATTGCTGCATTCATGATTATGGTCCAAAACCCAACTTGGGAACTTCTGACTTCTAAAAATGTGCTTTTACAAGATCAACTCAGAAATTAATCAGTCCCATCCAGGCATTCAAATAATCGTTCTAATTGTCTTAACGATTATTTATAAATCTTATAACTTCCCAATTCCCAAAGATTCAGGATTGGCCATTAGAGTTCAAGCTGGAAATGTTGAGACCTGAGCTGAGAGTTTGTACTGGTTTGGTGTTATGAGTTAAAATGTATGGCCTCTAGGGGGCGCAGTATAAGGTTAAGTCTTTTCTCACTCCTCTCACAGAGAATTCCATCCATCTCTGAATAAAAGAGGATCTGAAGCAGCTCACATACTGCACCTGCAGTCATGACGAACCCTGTTTTAATGCCCACCACCCTGCGGCTTCTTTGGACTTTCTTCTGCAGGCCTCAGAGTCATGAGGGCACGTCTGGAAAAAGCTCTGGTGAAGTGGAATCAGGATAAAAGGGGACTAATCAGTGATCACATGCTCAGTCACACGCCTCGGGAAAGCAGTTCTGTTTTCACTTCTTAGACAAAACTCTCTTTCTACTTTCCATGCAATTAGGGCTGCGACTACTGATTATTTTAAGTGATTCTAGTTTTTAAGTGATCTAGTGGTTATTATTTTAGTTAGTTTTGATTAGCTTTTAAGAACTGCTGAGAATATTTGTCCTAATTTTCAAATAAAAATATTGTTCTTTAAAGCATCATTTTAAAGGAAATGACAAAACATAATTACCTCTGACCAACTTCTAGTAGTGTTTTACCATCCAACTGGTCTCACTGTGAGAGGAGAGTGTTGATTACAGCAGTGTTTTTATACT
>JBBIGA010022555.1:0-14390 GCA_037576975.1 Alestes dentex | reverse complement strand
TCTCTCTCTCTCTCTCTCTCTCTCTCTCTCTCTCTCTCTCTCTCTCTGTCTCTCTGTCTCTCTCTCTCTCTCTGTCTGTCTCTCTGACTCTCTCTCTGTGTCTCTCTGTCTCTCTCCAGCAGCTCTGGGGTCCCCCCTCTGCAGAGTGAAGCAGCAGTGCCACCTAGCCAGCACTTTTGGTACTACAGTCAGTGACCCGGTTGCCAGATTGGATATTTTTCCATTCTAGTATCCACACAGCAAAAAAAAAAAACCTTAACAATTATTTATTGTATATTATGAAACCTCATGTTCTTCAGAGACAAACATACCCATAAGATAAAAATATCACTGACTTTGAAAATTAGCTGTAGTTTTCACAAACAATGTTAATTTGCGATGCTACCAGTCTGACACTAACACCCTACTGGCATCCCACTGGGGCACTAACAAAAATGAGAGATTTGGCGTGTGATTGGTGGAACATTAGTATTTAAGCAGGGACATCAGTATTTAAGTTACAGTGTTTATGAAAGAACATCAGTATTTAAGGTGGAACATCCTTATTTAAGGTAGAACACTAATTAAGGTTTAGGTTCTCCTTGGTTTTGATATTAATGACCAGAATTGATTGCTCTGATTAAATGGACAATACCAAACACACTATATACTATACCATATTTTGGGGCATTTTGTGCCAAAATTTGCCTACAAATGGTTAAACCAATCTGGCAACCTAGGCCTGGGAGAGCTGAAAGGACTGTATGAGGGATGAGAGCGACTCTCACTGTAGAAACTTCTCCAGCAGGCCTGCCGGGCCTGTACCCATCGCAATCAATCTGATTTAATCAATGCATGGGTTCCCCGCGGAGAACCGTCCTGATAATAGCATCTCCGCTGGAGAGAGTAAATCAGAGCACAGCAGAACGGCTAAGGCTAAACGACGCTAGCCGTTTGAAAAGCATGGCTTTACGCACCCCCCCCCCCCCGCCCTTGCACCAGCTGAGAGCTCACCAACTGTTGATGTTGTTTGTGTGGACCTTCATCATCTATTACATATAATTACACTTCCGTATTTATATTAGTGAATATTATATTACCTGAGGCTGGTTTCACTTTACATGAACCTCTGCTTTTTATCTGTAACAAAAAAATGATATATATACACCTCCAGTGTTGGGGGTTTGAATCTGGGTTCTGGGTCCGGGTCCATGTTCTCCTCATGGTTGTGTGGGTTTCCTCCAGGGTCTCTGGGTTTCTCCCACAGTCCAAAGACATGAGGGTCAGGTTAACTGAGGATTCTAAATTGACTGTAGGTGTTTGAGTGAATGGTGTGTGTGTGTGTGTGTGTGTGTGTGTATAACTGCAACTGTGTGTTTTAAATAATGTAATGACCATGTGACTAAGTCTGTATTTTCTGTTTTTCTGTTACAGATGAGCAGGTCATATAAAGTGAAACTAGCTTCAGTTGCTGCTCATTATGGAAGTGAATTTTTGTGTCTCTATATCGACATGCTTTCTCTTATGTAATTACACTTGTATCAGCGTGAACTGCTGATTGTTACAGGAGGAGTGCGCAGCTGCACTAGTCCTCTTGTGTTGACATGGTAACCTAACCCAAATTCTGGTGTTGAGCTAATGTGTAATGTGACAGTTTACACAGCAGCAGCAGATGTTCATTTATATTTTGAAAAAATATCTATGATGCTCCTATAAATAAAGTTCAGTTGCCTTTCATCTTTGTATGGGCTTTAACAAATATTTAACATCAAAGCCACATATTCTAAGCAGACAAACATTTTTGGAAGCATCCTAAAAGTGAAATAAAACAATTTGTTGAAAATAAAAAAAATCAATGTAAATTTAAACTATAAAGTTTAATTAAAGTTCAATTTTGCTTATTGTAAAATAACATTTCTTGAAAAAAAAATCCAAATTTTCCAAACTACAACTAAAAACTCCCAAAATTCTAATATGTAAAATATATTTGTCATCTTTTTTTCCCGAATTGACGTAAGATATATTTTATCTTTGCAGTCAACATTTATTTAATTTAATTTACTAACTATAATACAGTTAAAAGGTAAAACTTTTGTGCATTCTTTCAATTAAATTGTATTACCTTTTGCTCCGCCTCTTCTGATTTGAAAACGTGAACATGTACACCCCCCCCCCCCACCCACCACTGAGAAAAAACCCTTGGCTAATTTAGAAACCCTGAAACTGTGTTTATACGTTGCCATAGAGATGAAAAGTGAAGATCTTCCATTCACCCGGACTTTAGGGTGAACTAGGCAAACATATTTCTCCAACTTCTCCAGCACAAGAGAAGAGAATAAGTTCTAGGACCACACAGGAACTCTGATTCCACTCCTAATTACACATTACAGAGAAAATGACACCAGTAAAGATGTATTTTAAAATTAGAGTAAAACTCAATGGAAATATCGTCTGTCCAATAAGATCTTTTATTCTCTTCAGAGCCGTTTGCATCTTATAATGAGAGAAACAAAACTCACTTCTCAACATTTTATTAATTTTCAGCAAACGTAGGCAAGAAAAAGGAGAACATTTTCTTTCGTGATTTATTCAGCTTCATCTCAGCAGTGGGATAGTATTCGAGACGGGGGAACTGAATCAGCTCTTTGTCGATGCAAGAGTGAAAGGAAAGCAGTAGCTCAGAGCAGTTCACATTTTCACTCACACAAACTATTCTTGGGAGGTTATTTTGGGTAGAATAAAAAAAAATCCAGTAGACAAAAATTTTATCAAATTTTGTTTAAATGGAGGAACTCTGTTAATCTTTCCTTGTAATTACTTAGTAACCATTTATTTTGATTTATTTTCTCTTGCTATTTGGTATTAGACACCAAATTCACCAGTTTATGCTTAAGATTTGAATTTAAATCAACAGAATGCTCGGATTTTGTTTACATGATGGAAATCTGTTGATATTTTATTGCAATTTATTCTTTATTGCTTATTGTTATTAAGTACCAAATTCATGGGTTTGTGCTTACGATTTATATTTGAAATCAACACAGAGGAAATGTTGGAGAGAATCTAGGAAATTTTGATTACATGAAAAAAAATCTTGATTTGGGATTGTTTATTATTTATTTCTTTGATTTCTTTTCTATGGCTTATTACAATTAGCCAGTAAGTTCACCAATTTATTCATATTTTAAATCAACACAATGGAAATATTAGAGAGAATTTAGGTTTTTCCAACAAACAGAATTTGAAAAAAAAATGTTTACATGGAGGAAATCTCTTCATCTTTCTTTGGGATTGTTCATTTATCATTTATTTTTTATTTACTTTGTATTGCTCATTGCTATAAGCCACCAAATTCACCAATTTATGCCTAAGATTTAAATTTGAATGCATAAGATTACATTCTAAGTTACTCAGTTACAGCCTTTGCCATGGAAACAAATATACAAAGTCGGTTCATTTATGTTTTTTCTTCCACAATTACACAATATTTGTGAAATAATTCACTTTGGTTGGTTTGATCAAGTACCTATGCGATTTGTCTAAGGCTTCCTTGCTGCCCAACAGCATAACTCACATTAGTCCTAAATGTGAAATATTTTTCATATTTCATAGTGAAACAAAGAACATTACTATCATTTAAGTGTAAACAGTCCAGTAACAGCACCACTATGTTAAATTAGCTATTTTTTAAAAGCAATTGACAGTTAGACGAGAGTTGTTAATGAATGTCACTAAATTAATCATGAGAAACTCAGATATTTGAAATAAACTATTATAAGGTTCCTTTCCAAGCCAATCCATAGCCTCCTTTTCAAACAGACATCATTTACAATCACGTCTTACAGTGCCAGATCCAAACAAACATCCAGACAAAGTAGAAAAAGGTCAAAAAAAGTAAAAAGTAAAAAAAAATAATAATGTATTGTGATTCTATGTGGTTAAGCTACTTCAGGTTGCTTAGATTCTACAGTTTCTATTTCTGAATCATTCATCTTCGTGATGCTCAAAAAATTCGTGGCAACAAATAGTAACCATGGTTACGAAGGTCATGAACTCCTGGAAGTCACATTCAGAGTCGCCGTCGGCGTCCAAACTCTCCATGAGACTGTCCATGGTGGCCTGGTCCTTCACATGCTGAGGGTGGGGCGGGGTGCATAAAAGATTAGTCACTACCGAACACAACATCTTTAAAAAGTTTGTTTTTAATCCTAAAGAAATCAAGACATTTTAAATACAAACATAATAATAGGAAAATAATAGGAAAAGCATCAATTAGACCATTTTAAAATGTAACTAATTTAAAATGTAAACATTTTAATTAAAAAAATCAAAATACTTTCAAAAAATAAAATGTAAACAAAACAAAAATTTACTCAAATCTAAAGCAAAAAAAAAAAAAATCAAAGTTAAATCTTTTTATTAACTTAATTCTTTTTGTCCTAAATGACAAATTATCTTCTTTTGGGAAGCAACATTTCTAACTTTTGTTAAAATTTGCCTTAAATGTTTTCATTTCATATATTTACACATTAACACTTAAACAAAATGACTGTATCTTCAGAAGGTTCAACAAATGTATTGAAATTATTAGAAAATAAAGTCATTTCTAGCGAGAAATTTCAAGCAAACAATGTAAAATATCAACTTATGTAAAACTTTGCTTCAGAGTTAACAAATTGTAATTTAAAATCACCTTTGTAAAGTGAGTCACTTTCCGTTCCTGAACAGTTTTAAATGTAAACTCAGCTTAATAAGAGTGCAGAAAGTCCGAGAACTGTCCGGACACACCCACCTCGGTCAGCGAGGGTAGCTCGTGGGTCAGCAGGTCCTTCAGCTCGCTTTTCTTCAGCTTGTGTTTGTCCCCCTCTTTCTCCGAGTACTTATGAAACACCTCAATGATGGTGGCCAGGCTGTTCTCCAAGTCCGTCATGGTCTCACAGACGCCTTTTGTCTCCAGTTCAGAGAAAAGTTTGGGCACAAAATGAGCATGAGAAGAAGCTGCTTCTGTCGTGGTCCAAAAAAGTAATTTTCAGTAATTCAGTAATTTAATTTCAGTAATTTTACGCCACAAAGTGAATATTTTGGGTCAGAAATTGCAGTTTTACTAGTTTTATTCCATTCAAATCTGTGATTGCACTGAAATGAAAGAAGTCTGCTTTATTTCCATCAAAATTCTTAATAAACTGAACCAAATGTACCAAATTACAGAATGTTTACAGAAATTTTCTATTTTCACTGGACGTGATCATCTAGAGAAGAAGAAAACAAGATAAAGGAGAACTTACCAGGGCGGAGAGCGAAAGAATGGAGTGATTTGTGCGAGAGAAGGAGAGAGAGAGAGTCAAAGAGAGACGCTCAGAGCCTTTATAGCTTCAGACTAGAAGGGCCTGAAACACACACATACACACACACACACACACACACACACACACATTCACACACTCACACAAATACACACACACTGCCAATCTACTGCTCAGGCCAATGAGAGGCTGGTCATTTCTCAGTCCATGCACACACACACACACACACATACATACACACACAAACACACACACAAGCTGCTTTAAATCTGTAAATGATGAGTCATTGTGTTTATAAACTTACTAACTTATTACACACACATAGTTACATATATAATACATATATATGGCAAATTGTTATTAAAATTACAGATGTATAACACATTTGGGACATTTTATTACGTATATACACATACATACAAATAATACAGAGTGGGCAAATTATTGTTACACATACATATAAATACATATACAGATACAGTATTTGTATATGTGTGTGTGGACTGAGAAATGGTCAGCCTTTCACTGGCCTGGGCAGTAGATTGGCTGTGTGTGTGTTTATATATATTGTTTGCAGTTTGACTATGACTCTATGACCCTAACTGACCCCAATATTTAGTCCTGACTTTTTTCACATTATGTGTGTGTGTGTTTTTCTTTGTGTCCCTTTACACTCCTCCGTCCATCTCCCCTCGTTTAGCCTCATCCCTCCGTCTCCTCTGTCTGTTCTCCGGCAGGCCGCGGGCCGAGGCATTTTGTTGACAGGCATCAGCACGGACAACAATAGTGTGTTTGATAGGAAGTGAGTGGAGCTGAATGTTGATGAGGGGCCTTTTCTCGGACTGGTCTGGCCAGACGTGTGGCGTTAGAGCCGATCCTGCCCTCCACACAACTTCACACCATTCACTCACAACACACACACTCTTCAGTACGCTTGCCTCAAACATCTTCTGAAATCTTAGGTTTAAAAAGGCTGATTTAAATCAAGCGATGTTTTGGTGAATGCATACAGTACAACCCCATTTTTACCCCAGTTTTTTTACAAATAGACTAAAATATGCCAAGAAACTAATATACTAATACACCACAATACTAATATACTAATATACAACAATACTAATATACTAATATACTAATACACCACAATACTAACATACTAATATACTAATATACCACAATACTAATATACTACTATACTAATACACCACAGTACTAATATACTAATATAGTAATACACCACAATACTAACATACTAAAATACAGCTACACCACAATAATAATATACTAATATACAAATATACCACAATACTAATATACTAATATACACTAATACACCGCAATATTAGTATACTAATATACTAATACACCACAATACTAATATACTAATATACTAATACACCACAATACTAATATACTAATATACTAATACACCACAATACTAACATACTAATATACAAGTATACCACAATACTAACATACTAATACACCACAATTCTAATATACTAATACACCACAATACTAATATCTTAACACACCACAATACTAATATACTAATGCAACACAATACTAATATACTAATATACCAATACACCACAATACTAATATCTTAACACACCACAATGCTAATATACTAATATAATAATACACCACAATACTAATATACTAATATACTAATACACCACAGTACTAACATACTAATATACTAATGCCTCACAGTACTAATATACTAATATACTAATACACCACAATACTAACACACTAATATACTAATACACCACAATACTAATATACTAATGCCTCACAGGACTAATATACGAAGAGACTAATACACCACAATACTAACACACTAATATACTAATACACCACAATACTAATATACTAATATACTAATACACCACAATACTAATATACTAATATACACTAATACACCGCAATACTAGTATCCTAATACACCACAATACTAATATACTAATACACTAATACACCACAAGAACATCTCAGAGGTTCTTCCTAAAGCTCTCAGAGAGATTTTTGGATCTTGATTTCTCTCAGAGGTTCTTACTGATATTCTAAGAGACATTTCTGAGTCTTGGTTCCTCCCAGAGGTTCTTACTGATATTCTAAGAGACTTTTCTGAGTCACAATACTAATATACTACTATACTAATACACCACAATACTAATATACTAATACACCACAACACTAAAACACTACTATACAATATTCTGATATAGTAATACCCCACAATATTAATATATTAATATACTAGTTTACCAATACAGTATACCAATATACTGCTATAATAATATATACTTATATACTATTACAACAATATACTAACACATTAATGCACTAATTTAACAATATACTAATATGCCAAATATACTGATATATCAATATACTAATATACTAATCTATCAATATACTCCAAAATATTAATACTCCAATATCCTAATGTTGTTACTAATGTAACTGATGTTGTTAATGGTGTTGTTATTGATGCCAGTATTGTGTTGTTTAATGCCAGCCGGGTTGTTTAATAACATGAATGTCATTGTTGTCATTGTGTATTTTTCCCTCTCTTTGGTGTCAGGTGATTACTCCCAACACAGAGATCAATATTTCATATCTCTCTCTCTCTCTCTCTCTCTCTCTCTCTCTCTCTCTCTCTCTCATCACATAACTATCCATAATCAGCATCATTGTGGTCGCCCGGAGCCCACACACCTAAAGCCTCTATTCACCCCAGTGTGTGTGTGTGTGTGTGTGTGTGTGTGTGTGTGTGAATGATTCCTCCTGTATCGATTGGAGAAGAACTGGACTATTGTTGAGCTGCCGTATGACGGCCAGCCCAGTGCATGCTGGGATGGTGGTGGTGGAGGACAGTGGAGTCTTTCTCAGCGACGTCACATGATCTCATTGACTCCTGCTGACCTACTACACCAGCGTGGGGCACACACTTTATCACGCCTGCATCGTGATCAGACATCTACATTTCTAGTGTCAACAAGCAGATCCTCTTCATTTCATCATCACTGTGAGGAACCAAAACTCAGTAAGCCCTCTTAGAACATCACGTAGAACCTCTGGGAGGAACCAAGATGGTACTGAGACTTGAATCTTGGATCATCTCAGAGGTTCTTCCTAAACCTCTCAGAGATTTTTGGGTCTTGATTTCTCTCAGAGGTTCTTACTGATATTCTAAGAGACATTTCTGAGTCTTGGTTCCTCCCAAAGGTTCTTACTGATATTCTAAGAGACTTTTCTGAGTCTTGGGTCCTCTCAGAGGTTCTTCCTAAAGCTCTGAGAGAGTTTCTTAAGTCTTGGTTCCTCTTAGAGGTTCTGTCTGATGTTCCTAGAAAGCTTCTTGTGCCTTGGTCCATCCAAGTGGTTCTTCTTAATGTTCTTTCCTGACAGGTAAAATCAGCAGTTCTCATTAGAACATTACAGCCACTATTAGATTCACTGTTGGTCTGTAAGCTCCTTGTCTTTGTGAGGAAATCGACCCATGCAGGTTTTTCCAGAAAACTCCTACAAACTACAGCCTGTGGAGGGCGCTCACACACTCTGACTACTCCATTCTGTCGCTCAGTGTTCCTTGTTTCCAAAATAAAGAGGATTGTGTGTGTGTGTGTGTGTGTGTGTGTGTAACAGGTTGTGTGTGTGTGTGTGTGTGTGTGTGTGTGTGTTTCCCTGAGCTGAACTTTTCTGTCTGGACACAAATCAGCCCATGAGATCCAGTGTCCTGGGCTTTGTCCGTTACCGTGGCGATGGCTGGTTGCCGTGGTAGCATGGTAACTCATTCCCGCCTCTCGCTGGGATGGAAAGGTTTGCCAGAATGCTGAGTCACCGCCGGGCAGTGGGCCATGGCAACTCGCCATGGCAACCTGATCTTTACTCTTCAGTCTGAGACTGAACTGACACCTGAACACATCTCTCTCTCTCTCTCTCTCTCTCTCTCTCTCTCTCTGTCTCTCTCTCTGTCTCTCTCTCCCTCTCTCTGTCTCTCTCTATCTCTCTGTCTCTCTCTCTCAGTCTGTCTCTCACTCTCTCTCTCTCTCTCTCTCTTTCTCTCTCTCTCTCTCACTCTCTCTCTCTCTCTCTCTCTCTCTCTCTCGGACAGAAGCAAGAGGGTTGGTAGAATCACGCACTTTGATCTGAGAACCCTCTAAGACAGAGTTAGGATTCACACTGGAATCAACATTCACATTCATACGCACAAGGTAGTGAGTACTCAAGTGAATCCAGAGTTGAGAAGACTGGTGAGGTGAAGGGACTCAATGAACGAGCAACCCGGACCTACCTGTTTCCTGTTTATATACCTAGTGACATGCTCATTTCCGGTGACCCGTGCATGTCACCTGACGTGTATATGTGACAGTAACCCCGCCCCCCAGATGGCCCAGGCTGAGAGGATATCCTGCTACGGTAGTCCTGGATGAGGGAAGTGTCCAAGATGAACCATCCAGGAACCCAAGATCGTTCCTCCGGGCCATAGCCTTCCCAGTCAACTAGGTACTGAGTGCCACGTCCATGGAATCATGAGTCAAGGATCCGTCGGACGGTATAAGCAGGACCACCGTCAATGATCCGATGTGGAGGCGGGTCCGGAGCAGCAGGAACCAAGGGTGAGGTGATGAAGGGCTTGAGGTGAGATGAGTGGAACACGGGGTGGACTCGAAGAGAGGCAGGCAGCTGGAACCGGAAGGTGACAGGGTTAATCCTGTGGTTGATCCGGAAGGGTCCAATGAATCGAGGTGAGAGTTTCCTGGACTCCATGTGCAGGTGAAGATTGCATGTAGAAAGCCAAACCCTGGCCCCAACATGGAACAATCATCCCGGAGGGCGTCGACGGCAATGCTGTTGGGTGTAACGTTGATTGGCTTTTTGGATGGCCTCCAGAGCTTGCTGCCAGAGCTGTCGACACCTGCGAACCAACTGTTGGGCCGACGATACGTCAACCTCCGGTTCTTGATGGTCAAACATCGGAGGCTGGAAAAGGGCTCAGTCCAGTGGCGGAGGTCAGCCCAGATGAGGTAGTGGGCCTAGGAGCGCTGACAATCTGCCACAAATTATCTCAGGAAGCACTCCAGTTGTTGGTTGGTCCGCTCCGTCTGACTGACTCAGTCTGGGGAATGGTATCCAGATGATATACCACAGTTGGCTTCGATCAGACAGCAGAAGGCCTTCCAGAACCTGGCTGTGAATTGGGGCCCTCTGTCCAAGACGATGTCCTTGGGCAACCCATGCAAACGGACTACATGCTCGAGAATTAGTTCTGCAGTGGTTTTAGCAGTGGGGAGCCCATGGAGTGCCACCAGGTGCACAGCCTTGGAGATTCTGTCCACTATGGTCAGGATGGTGTCTTTTCCATTGGACTCCAGCAGGCCGGTAACAAAATCCAGTGCGATGTGCAACCACAGACAGCGAGGCACAGGGAGAGGCTAAAGGTCTCCAGAGCTAGGTGAATTTGAGTTTTGGCCTGGGCGCACACCGCACACATCTGAACATACTCTTTTACATCTGATTTCCTCTGAGGGCACCAGAAGGCTCACTGGAGAGAGAGGTTTCGGCAAACTCCAGGATGACCCGCGATGGCAGAGGAGTGTGCCCACTGGATGGCTTCAGAACACATCCCGGAGGGGACAAAGAGTCGTCCAGGCGGAGTTTCTGCAGGAGGGGGCTCCAAGGTCTGCCCCTGGCAGACTCGATCTTCCAACTCCCACCGGAGGGGTAAAACAACTATCTCAGGTGGTAATATAAGCGCGGGGTCCGTCCAGGGACTCTCCACCTGATGTTGTCATGAGAGTGCATCCACTTTGGTATTTTTGGACCCCGGACCGTGAAATAGGGTGAATTTGAACTGTTCAGAGCCCACCATGCCTGATGAGGGTTGAGTTGTTTCGTCTGCTGGATGCCAATTAAATTTTGGTGGTCACCCCGAAACCAGTGACGCCATTCCTCCAGAGCCCACTTGATGGCCAACAGCTCACGGTCCCCTACCCCATATTGCTGCTGAGTGGGCTTAAGTTTTCTGGAGAAGAAACCACACAGATGCAGTTTCTGGTCTGGACCTCGTTGGGAGAGAACAGCTCCTACGCCCATATCAGAGGTGTCCACCTCCACAACAAATGGCTTGGCAGAGTCCGGGTGAAGAAGAATGGGTGCGGTGGTGAATAATTCACATAAGTGGTGAAAGGCAGTGATGGCTTCGGAGGTGAGATTAAATGATGCTTTGGTGGGTCTGGTGAGAGCAGTGAGAGGTGCGGCGACCGTACTGAAGCCCCGGATGAAACGGCTATAGAAGTTTGCAAACCCCAAAAAGCGCTGGAGCTGTTTAAGTGAAGCGGGTCGAGGCCAGTTTCACACAGCATCCAGCTTCTGGGGATCCATGGCCACACCCTGAAGGGATATAACAAACCCAAGAAATGTGGTGGAGGACTGGTGAAAAGCACATTTCTCCAACTTACAGAACAGTCGATGGGCCAGCAACCTCTTTAACACTGCCCGGACATGCTGAGTATGTTCCTCTTCTGTTCTTGAGTAGATGAGAATATCATCCAGGTAAGAGAACACCCAATGACCCAGCATGTCACGAAGAACATCATTAATGAATTGTTGGAAAGCTGCCGGACTATTGCATAAGCCAAACGGCATTACCAGCGTTTCATAATGACCGGTGGGAGTGATGAGGGCCATCTTCCACTCATCGCCCTCTCTGATACAAACGAGATTGTAAGCGCTCCTTAGGTCCAATTTTGTGAAGCTGGAAGCACCAGAGAGAGCTTCCAGGGTGGTGTTGGTGAGCGAGAGAGGATGATGGTTCTTCACCGTGATCTTGTTCAGTCCCCGATAGTCGACGCAGGGCTGAACCCCCCCATCCTTCTTTTTAACGAAGAAAAACCCCGCGGCCATGGGAGAAGATGAAGGACAGGCAGTCCTTCGGCCACGTACTCCTCCATGGCCTATTATTCATCTTTAGACAAGGAGTATAGGCGATCGCCGGGGGGGCACAGTTCCAGGGAAGAGGTTAATTTCCAGATCGTAGGGGCGGTGCTTCAGCCCTCACACCCAGCGAAACAGCAAAAGAATGGTCAGTAAAGTTGCCGGCCGCTCCTGAATCAACAAAAGCGGTGACACTGACCTGTTTGTGGCTGAGCTGGATGTGAGCTTGAACAGTAAATTGAGAAATGGTCGGCATCATGGAGGCGGAGATGGAAAATCCAGGTGAGGTCCTCCCCTTGTTGACCTGCTTTGACCGTTTCCCGGACGGAGCGGGCAGATGGTGCGATGATGTTCCGGGAAAGCACAGTATGCACACAAACCTTCATGGTAGTGGCGTGCCTGCTCCGCCGGGTGCAAGGAAGCGTGCCCTAACTGTATGGGTTCCCCGGCGTCTGACGGAGGTGGAGGATCCGCGGATATGATAGAGACCAGTCGGGGTGCGGATAGCGGCGTCAGTGGCAGGATACGAGGAGCTGATTTGGGGCGATAGCTCAGGTGCTGGTCAATGTGCATACATAACTGTATGATGCCCTCCAAGGTGTCAGGAAGCTCTCGCCCAATGAGTTGGTCCTTTAAGCGAGGAGCCACCCCCTTGTAAAAGGCCGTCCAGAGTGCGGAGTCACCCCACCCCGTCTGCACAGCAAGGGTGCGAAACTCTGCGGTGTATTTACTCACCGGACGGTCTCCCTGCCGTAGATGGTAAAGACGAGAAGCAGTCTCCACCTCACTATCAGGGTGCTGGAAAGCAGCCTTGAATTGGTTGATGAAGCTTCGATATGAGTAGCAATCATCTGAGTCCGGCTTCTGTCTGATGAGTATTTCTCCGGCTGAAACTCATAGATCAGAGATAAGTTAGTTAGAAAAAACTTGCACTTCCCGTCGAGGTTGAAGGAGACAGAGTGGGCGGCTGGGGCACTGGCACCTCGACAGGGAAGCCGGGCTGAGTCTACTGAAGGAGCGTGACCTGCTGACAGAGGTCCGCCACTTCCTTCTTCAGGGTCTCAAGTTCAACTCCTTGCCGATTAACCAACGTCACCAGCGCGCACCAGTCTGCTGGGTTCACTACTAGAGGCTTGTTCATTCTGTCACAGTGATGAAGTGATAGAGAACTTACCAGACTAGAAGTTCGCCCATGTAGCGTGATGGATGAACCCAGATGCGGACAGAAGCAAGAGGGCTGGTAGAATCACGCACTTTGATCTGAGAACACTCTAAGACAGATTTAGGATTCCCACCGGAATCAACATTCACATTCATACACACAAGGTAGTGAGTACTTACGTGAATCCAGAGTTGAGTAGACTGACAAGGTAAAGGGACTCAATGAACGAGCAACCTGGACCTACCTGTTTCCAGTTTATATATCTAGTAAAACACTCATTTCCGGTGACCCGTGCGCGTCACCTGACGTGTGTATGTGACTCTCTCTCTCTGTGTCTCTCTTTCTCTCTCTCTCTCTCTCTCTGTCTCTCTCGCTCTCTGTTTCTCTCTCTCTGTCTCTCTCTCTCTCTCTCTCTCTCTCTCTCTGTCTTTCTTTAACAGTCTCCACCCCAAAATAGCCTGTGGACAGAAACTGACCAGTGATGAATGGGGTCAAGAGAAAATGGCCAGTGAGTGGAAGCAGAAGTTGTTTTTTTTTATTCACCACCAGATGGCAGTAAAAGCTTTTGTAGGAAAAACACTGCAGGAGTTTCATGTTCCTGGGTTTTTAAGACTCAGATCTTCAGTTAAGACACTTTAAACACACACACACACACACACACACACATACACACTTTCACACACACACACACACACACACAAATTCACACACACACACTTTACACACACTAAATAATAATTTTCAGAGCTGAAATTATTTGTGTGTGTGCTGGGGGGGGGGGGGGAATCACCCTGCTATCATCTCATTAATGATTTGCAGTAAACAGGCTTTACTGACTAGCAGAAACACAGTTTCAGTAATTAATCTGGATAATAGTCTTAACAGACAACGGCTCAGAGTGTGTGTCAGCTGGGCCTCTCTCTCTCTCTCTCTCACACACACACACACACACACACACACACACACACACACACACACAACCCCCCTATACAACCCTCCGT
>JBBIGA010022525.1:0-14391 GCA_037576975.1 Alestes dentex | reverse complement strand
ACACACACACACACATACAGAGCAGAGGTACTACAGCATCAATCTCTGTACATCCGAGCTGTTACTCTCACTCTCTCTCTCTCTCTCTCTCTCTCTCTCTCACACACACACACACACACACACACACACACTAGCAGCACCATCCTAACAGTAATCTCCACACCCCTGAAATGCTGCTGCAAATAGAGTTACTCTCTCACACCTCGCTCTCGTTTTCTCTTTCACCTTCTCTTCTCCTGCAGGTTCACCCCGAGAGAAAAGCCCACGAGAACAGGCTTAAAGGGAAAGCCTGGAAGAATAGAGGAACGGTTTTTTCTGGCTAGACTACAATACTATAATAACAATAATAATAATAATAATAATTGTTATTATTATTATTATTATTATTATTATCATCATTGGTGTTATTATTATTATTATTATTGTTGTTGTTGTTATTATTATTATTATAACAATAGTAATAATAACAACAACAATAATAAAAATAATAAATGGTGGTTATGATTTATGATGAGGATAACAGCTGCAGTTGTTGGTAGTAGCAATAGTATGAATATGAGAATTCTGAGCTGATAAAGATCCATAACATTTATTTAATCTACACATCTGACAATACAGACAAACACACACACACACCACACCACACACACACAAACACACACATAGATATAGACTGCAGAAACTGATTATTAAGGAGTACAACATTCATATCCTTAAGGTTACAAATGCAGAAAAAAATAAATACAATGCAGATACTTTAATGCCATAAACCGGCATCACCTAAACATTCAGGCAAACATCTACTCAAATGGCAAAAAATTCCACAAAATAATCAACAACGACTTGCTTGTACCGATGTGATTCTCACACGACTGAGCATCCCAAATAATAATAATAATAATAATAATAATAATAATAATAATAATAATGCTGATGTACGGTGATTATGACATGCCATGATAATGCCTTCAAACTGTTGTTTATTTTCAATTTTATTTTTAGTGATTTTTAGCACTCAGGAAGGTTGAGCAAAGTATCATGAAATACAGTAATACTATGAAGCACTTTGAGAATATCGTGATACTAAATTGATCACCACCCCCAGCAAAATCCCTGAATAATAGTAATAGTAATAATAATAACAATAATAATAATAATCCACAACCACTAATACTATCATTACTACTACTACTACTACTACCATTACTATTACTACTACTAATAATAATTATAATTATTATTAGAATGATGATGATGATAATAATAATCATCATAATATAATCTGTATTGCCCAAAGTGACCCTTGATGCACAAAGTGGTGTATTTTATTTAAAAAATAATTTCATAGAACAAATAAGGATATACAGGTCTGCAGTTACTACATGTGTAAAAATAATTACAGCAACAATATCTGTAATTAAATTTTTTTTTTTCGTAATCAAGAAATAATTGAAAAAATCTAGTTTTTCTACTCCAAACATAAAGTGAACATGCAAGTGCAGGTTTTATAAAGGCTGTGGATCAACACAACCCACCAGATCTGCATGTAGGACATTATGCAGAAATTATGTTTATACCGATTTTCAGAGATATTTTGCTTAAATTCTTCTCCATCAGGCATCCTATAAGAAAGCTCTTTTACAGCATGTTTTTATCAGAGCCTTTTGCTCCATCTGAAGCTAAAATCAGCACTATTTTGGGCTAGAGTGTCTTAAAAAAAACGAATATTTAATTGAATCGCCTATTAAATAACCATTCAATATAAACTCACTACATATCCTTCAAATAACATAACAGGCGTAAAAAAGACACCTTAGAATTTGAATTCAGTAAACACAGATCATTAACATATGGTTCATTTGCAATTTGCATAAAACAACAAGCACTTCAGCATATCAATATTTTAAACACAGAAAAGGCTTAAAGTCATTATAAGCAGGGTTTGGAAAGAAACTCCTCACAGCCATTTACATTAAACATCTCCAACATGCATTTTTATCAAGAGTCTCTCTATATTAATAGTTTAATTTTACTAAATAATCACAGTGCAATGCGACTGATGTATTTCCATGCATGAATTTCTATGCATGAATGGTGAGATTACATTAAAAATAGCCTATTAAGAGAATAAAAATATTTTCTGGTTTGTTTTGTCCATCTTTAAGAAATGAAATGGATTTACTGGAATTATCCTGTTCGATCAATACACACGAGTGAAACAAGCTTATTGATGTTTTCAAATTCGCTCAGAACAAGATAAACATTGAATCAACCACAAAAAACATGAAATGACCAGAATTTTGCAGCAGCTTGAAGAGCCCAAAAAAGAAATCCAACCCCTACAACAAGGTCACAGCAATTATGTTAAGAATATTTACCAGCCAAGTGAATAAATATAGGTAATAAATAACCGCGGCCAAATCTTTACGTTCCAGCAAACACAAAAAGCACATATTTTCTTAAGACGCTTTTCCATTGCGCTGCATTACAAAAGAACAAAATCAATGCGAAGTGGACATAAACAAACCACTCAGGCCTTCAAAGGAGCTATTCTCTCCACAGATGAGCCGCTAGTTACCAGCTACTTGCTCTGCCCGACATCTGTCGGGAGAACTTCATTTCCAATAATGCACTTGGCTTTCTCAGGACTACAGACATGGTGGCTCCATAAGAACAGGCCTCTACATCCCTCGCTCCCTGCAGGAAAACGGGGATGTGAGGCTTTGACCAAACCATGGCTTGTTCAGGTGAACCAGGCCGATCACGCTCTTCCTTCTGCAGATTTCTACACATAGATTTCAATAGGTCTTTATTTTTAGCTTGTTTTTAATCCAGCAAACCCAGTTTTGTACACCTTAAAAAAAGATGAACCATAAACCTTCAGTAGGAATTAATGTGTAAATTATTTACAGTACTATTACATTATCTAGAAACAGTAATGCTATTATCTAGTTTGCTAATGAATCTAATAAACATATAAACATGGCTTGCATGACTGAAACAGAAGACATTCTAACTATCTACCTATTTATCTACATGGTGAACGTCAAAGTGTGTTGCTGTAGAGAATGTATATACTGAGCAGGAATAAAGAAATGTTTAAATTAATTGAAGCTACAAAGCAAAAAAACTGTGACAGCTCTATAACTCTACCTGAGGATCCTAGAACTGTTTTTATGTAAACTGCTAAATTTAAACTGGTAACTTTAACAAGCGGTAAACATTAGAGCAAAAATGTCAGGGCTGTGGGCCAGCACCGAGGATGAATTTTCTTAATAAATATTCTAAATAAATGATATTCTTCATGTAAATAACTTAAATAACTATTGCTGTCAATACAAAAACATTTATAAAATGTAGAACTTGAGACTTTGTTTGGTTAGTTTTATGAGGAAATATACATTTTATTTGTGGAGTGTAACATAAACAATAAAAATGAATTAAGTACAAGAATTTTAGGCCCTCAAAAAAGGTTCTTCAAACGGTTCTTTTGTCTAGGTGACAATGAGCCATAACAACACAAAGAACAGAAGTGAACGCATGTGTGGCTGTATGGTTTTTCTATATGTTTTTTCAAAGAACCTCTTATCATAATCCTTCCATTCAGTGGTTCCACTTCTTTTTAAGGAACTGGTAGTTGCCTAAACATGTTCTTCTGGTCATCAAATGCCATTAAATTCTCATCAACATGTTATCAAGTATCAGCTGGAAATATCTGTCAAATCTAAACCATTGTCCAGAGCTAATCCTTTTAAAGCGATTATCTCCCAGTAACAATAAGAACCTGCTATTATTTTGTTTCCCCATGAAATATTGGAGCTGCAATCAAGCCAGCATTACTAATTTTATTTTGTGGGTTAGGGTTATGGTGACTGAGTTTAAGTCTAGAATGCAAACAGAAATAGTCTACTTTTATAAGGATGTGAATAAATACTCTTAGCAACCTTAAGAACCCCAAACATTGCATAAAATACTGGCCTACGCCTCTCAGTAGCACTGAAAATAATAGCTCTCCTGAGAAGGGTCACCTTCCCCCAGGCTAATTCTTCAAACTGCAACTGATATTTTTGTTTTTTTACATAACTCATACTGTTAGTAGGCCATTTCTCCTAAAAAGACCTCACGAAAGCACCGTCAACAGAACACAAAGCCTTAGTTTGTAAAACTAGGCCTAATCTTCACCAGCTTGCACCACAAACTAGCATCTTCTAACTTGAGACCTTGAAAAGTCTTAAAAGTGAAAGGTTTCTTTAGGTCGAAAACATGTCAGATTGTGTAATTTGGTGCCAATTTTCGACTCAAAGTGGTCTGAATCAATTTACATGATTTTCTGAAGATTAAAAAAAGATAAACACACAGCCTTATGAAGCACATCTCCAGTCAAGTATGGCATCAAACAACCACGATGGACTAGTATCAGAAGAGATGGAAGAGAGTTGTCTTCCTTCAGTCGCTCCAAAAGACCACTTTAAGCATGGCCTGAAGCTTGAGAGAATGGTTTGAAAGGAGGAGAGACTGTAAACCGATTTTTTTTCGAAAGGGAAAAACACAACACAACATGTATTTTGAAAAGTCGTTCGAATGCATGAAACTAAGCAGTGGCTACCTAAACACAACGCCTCCTCGTACAAAAACTACCAAAAAAACAGGTAAAAAGCAATTTTTGGCAACCAATCGCCACATCACGAAAGAGAAGTAGTCTACTTGTGAGAGTCCAAAACATCAATTTCGAGGCTGAATTTGGCTTCTTACACGTAATTCCTCCGTTCCACCCCTATGCCATTAAAGGAAAAATAACGAATAAGAAGCTAAAGTCGGCTTCGTTTAAACCCCTACAGTGACATACGGCCAGTCTGCACCCAAAACAAGCCACTTAGTCACTGTATTTGAGCTCTTATCCATCGCAAACCATGAAACCAATGAAGTCCACGAAAGCTACACATGTAAACAAACATATGCTTGCATGCATATACATATATACAAACTTACTTGGTGAACAAACACGTCCAATGGAGGATCCACTGGGTTTCCCTCGCTGTGGGTCATGGAGATAAATCCAAAGCCCATACGGACGTTGAACCACTTGCAGTAGCCAGAGCCTGTCTGGGTGCGCTCCTCTTGACCGGGGGTCTTGGGGGGCCCTCCTGCACAGCAAGTATAAGCAATTGGATCAGGCACGGATCAACATCCATGTTTTTCAATGCTTTCAAAAACTTAAGAACTTTGCATGAGTAGACAACATGGAAATATGGACCCACACACCTCTTAGAAAAGGAGTGCAGCCATGCATTGCACCGTTGTGTGTTGTTTTTGTTTTTTGCTCACGTGTGCAATCAATTTAAAAAGTGCACGAGCAAACACTTAGGAAAGTAGGGGGAGGGGGAGAGTAAGGGGTCGTTCAGGAGTGTAGCACACTTTCAAAAACCTTGCGAGACCCCCCTCCCACTCACCAAGTGCCAGCTCCTGCTGCTGCTACTGCTATTGCTCAATTTTGCTCTTATACAATCAGGCAACTTCTGTCTCGCGCTCTACAGCTCCTCCATCCACGCGCAACACCCCCCCCCCCAAGGGTTGGCGGGTGGAGTGGGGAGGTCGTGGTGAACTCCGGGGGGCAGGTGTGTACACGTTCCTCTTCCTATTAAAAGAAAAAGACCCTAGAACAAGCCATCCCCTTTCTCCACCCCTACCTATAACACACCAGCTTCTTTAATCACGCGCGCAAAAGCCAAAACCACGCGAGCAGTATTTTAGATAAGGCCAACGTGCAGCAGCAGGGGCGGTGCAGAAAACACACTCACGCATGCACACGCGCGCACACACGCAAGCGCGTGCAACAATAGCGAGAAGCTGCCGCTGCCTCTCCTCCTTTATACCAGCCGAGAGAAACGGAGGAGTGTGTGAGTGTGTCTGTGTCTGTGTGTGTGTGTGTGTATGTGTGTGTGTGTGTCTGTGAGTGGGGGGGGGGTTGTGGAAAAAAAAGAAAACAGACAGAAAGAAGAGAGAAGCAGGGTAACCTTCGGCCATGTTTCCCCGCGGACCCTCTCCGCTCCAAAGTTCTCCTGCAGAACCGCAGAACCTCCCCGCGCGCGCGTGCACTCCGGGAGATGCGCGTCACCGCCGAGCTCGAGCCCACAACATCTCCACGGCCCGCGACTTCAGATCGCACGGAGAAACAGCAGCGTGCTGCTGCCCCGCGCGCCACATTTCTCTCTCTCTCTCTCCTTCTCTCTCTGTCTCTCTCTCCCTCTCTCTCTCGCCGCTCGTTCGCTCGCGAGCTGCCGCGCTTGCACACGTGACCGTGTCAATTACGTGTCCGCCTCTCTCTCTCTCTCTCTCTCTCTCTCTCTCACACACACACACTCCCTCTCTCTCTCTCTCTCTCTCTCTCTCTCTCTCTCCCTCTCTCTCTCTTTCTCTCTCTCCTCACTATGAGATTCAGAATCGAGCCGGACCGAGTCAGGTGGACCTGAAAAGTATTTTTCGTGGTTTTGTGTGAAAGGTGGGGCTATTTTCATTGAGGAAGGGTGGTCCAAATAAATTTTCTTTTTCCTTCCTTTTTTCCTCTTGAGGAGTTGGAAGGGCAAGTATGTATGTATTTATGTATTATTTATTTATTTGGACCAAACATTCCATTGCCCTTTTAAAGAGAGCGTAGACACACACTGCAACCATTTGGTTGTCTACCAAATGCTTGTTTGTTTCTTTGTTTACTGGTTTGTTTGTTTATGATTCAGTTTAGAGAAGAAGAAACTGGAAGGTTAGTGGGGCAGTTGATGTTAAAATCTTTATTAAGTGTTTTAGGGTTGGTTTTTTTTTCTTATTTGAGATGGTTGTTGTTATAACATATTTATTGATGGTCCAAGTATTTTTTCCTTTCTTTTTTGGAGCAGGGCAAATATTTATTTATTTATTTATTCACTTATTAATTCAATCATTTATATATTGTTGGTTGGTTTGTTTACTGTTGTTGCTTGTTTGTATTTGTATTAGTTTTTTAGTTTTGCTTCTGTGAGTGCTACTGAAATTTTTGAAATAAGTATGTTATTGCTATTTTTTTGGTGGGCTCAAATATTATATTGCTTATTTGGGGCAGTTTGTTTACTTTTTATTTGTTTGTTTGTGATTTGAAAGTAAAATGATTGGGGTAGTTAGTCTAGTTATAGGGGAGAAGAATTTCACTCCAGTAACTAAAATAACTGTTTTTTGTCCTGTTTACCAGAAAACTCTTTTTAAAAACAACTTTTAACCCCTAAATGCAACTCAAACCCAACCCAGAATAGACTTCTAAATGATGATCAAACCAAAATACACTGAAAAACACAAAAGAAAAGAGAAGGAAACAACACTACCCCTCAGTTCAGTGAAAAATGGATGTTTATTTCCCCAGATTTAAACTTTTGTCCCAATAAGCTCCCCCAGTTACAAAAAAGACATTTAAAAATGTAACAAACATGCAAAAATACAACAGCCAGTGTTTGATTTCTGCACAGTTAAAATTTTAGAAATTTTAGAATTGTAGAAACTTCAGAAATTGTTTTAAAATGTTTAAGTTCTTTGAAATCTCAAAAGTAATTTATCAGGGCTGTAATATACATGCCTTACATATATGCTTTGTTAATTTATTATATGAAGCTATATAGAAAAGTGAACTTTATATAATATTACTTCCTGAATTGTTTTCACTGTACCTATTTCTTTTCCTTTTATTCTTTCATGTAAATGAATCTTTACTGCCTATGCTCTCAACTTAGTATGATTAGAAAAACATCACAAAACATGTTTTGACTGGTGTAAACTGACAAAGGTTTGTTGTTGTAGTTATACTTTGGATAAAGCCCAGTCGAAACCATTTTTTTTATTACATCCAATTTTATTCACAATCAAAATCTGATTTTCCATTATGTTGTTAAAAACCAATAGTTAAATGTCAGTGAATTTTATGAGATAAAATTCACTTTTGGTTTCATTGATTTGAAAAATGTATTCAGGCTTGGGCTCAAGCTCAGAAAACACATGGACCAAATGTAACATTTCAGATCTGAACATTAAACAGAAAAGTGTAATTTAGCATAGACATCCAGTTAGCATCCCAGCTAATGACCTTCAACAAATCAAAGTCATTTTAGTACAAAGAACAGTCAAATTCTAAAAATAAAAAAAAAAGGTGTTCCTCAGCCAGGTTTGGAACCTCAGTGGTTCTTCTTCTTCTTCTACTTCTTCTTCTTCTTCTTTCCTCTGTGAGTCAGGAGGAAAAACATACTAGAGGAATGAATCAACAGCTTCAACCCCCACCTTCCACCAGGACCTCCCACTCTCTCTGTGTCTCTCTCTTTTTCTACCCTCTCTCTCTCTACCCTCTCTCAGTCTCTTGCTTGCTCTCTTTCTGTCCCTCCTTATCTTTCTCTCAGTTTGACACTGGCTTATTGCTATGAGACTTCTTACAATTTAGTTACAAGCAACCAACATTAAAAAGGTTCAGAAACTTAACATAACAACATAACAGGCAAAAAGGTAAAGGTAAACAAACAAAGAAGTGCTATTTCATCTCCATATTTTATCTCTGTCTGTCCTTCCTTTGTCTCTCAGTTTAACTTTCAGCCAGAACAGGTTGGGAGGGTGAGCCATTAGTTTGTTTGTTCATTTTCTTTTTAAATTTTTGTAAGAAAAAAATGAAATAAAAAAGATGGCTAATTTTAAAATATTATATATATATATATCTTATATAAATCTTATAAAACCTTATATATATATTTCTCTCTTTATTTTTTAAAGCGTCCAAGTTGTTTTGGAAGCATCAAAGTTTCTTTAATAACTAATTAACTAATTAATGTGTGGCTTTTTCCTATCTCCTCTCTCTCTCTACCTCTTTCTTTCTGTTTGTCATTCTCTGTAACATTTTCATGTCACTTTCTCTGTCTTTCTGTCTCTTGCTCTTTGCCTCCCCCACTCTCTCTTTCCTTTCCCTCCTTGTTTCTCTCTCTTTGCTCTGTCCCTCTGTTTCTCTCTCTCTTACACCTCTTACCCTCTCTCATTCATCTCTCTCTCTTTCTTGACCCAAAATAGGTGAAGGCAAACCTGTGTGTCCCGCATTAGTTGATGGTGTTTATCGGACCTACTGGTTGATATTGGTTCTGCTGGTGTTCCTCGGCTGGTCCTACCAGTGTCCAGTGATGTTATTGAGTTCCTCATTTCCTGCGTAAGAGGAGGGGGAGTTGTTTTTCAGCCTCATTCCACACACACACACACACACACACACACACACACACACACACACACACACAAACTCACACACACCTCCCCCCAGCGTGCATGTCCCCGTTTGATCCCATAGTAAGGTCAGACTACATGTTAAACACACACACACACCCTAACGCAGAGAAAAACCTCCAGCAACAACACAGAGGACTAAAGACACTCCAGCATGATTTGAGAAAGACAGAGAACTGAAAAAGAGGCACACATCAAACTGTTTTTAAATCAATGTTTTATTTCTTTGTAGCCGGTGAATCATCTGGTAAGCTGTTCATGTGTTCTTCCATTTAGATAAATTGATAAAGAGAAGTAGAACTAAATACTTTCTTTTGTTGTTCATTATAATTTTATCCTTTTTCGTCGTTTAGAAAAATGTAGATACGTTTAGAGAGGTTTAGAAACATTTAAAGTGCAGAAATGTTTAGAGACATGTTGAAACCTTTGCAGAAGTGTAGAGACATTCAGAAAAATGTAGAAACCTTTAGAGAAGTGTAGAAACATTTAGAGGAGTATAGAACATTTAGAGAATTGTAGAAACATCTAGAGAAGTGTAGAACCAATTATAGGAGTATAGAAACATTTAGAGGAGTAGAGAACATTTAGAGAAGTGTAAAAACATTTAGAGGAGCATAGAACACAATTTAGAGGAGTGTAGAAAGATCTAGATATGTGTAGAAACATTTAGAGAAGTGTAGGAACTTTAGAGAAGAATAGTAACATCTAAAAAAAGTAGAAACATTTAGAGAAGAATTGAAACATTTAGAAAAGTATAAGAACATTTAGAGAAGTGTAGAAACATTTAGAGAAGTATAGAAACATTTAGAGGAGCATAGAACACAATTTAGAGGAGTGTAGAAAGATCTAGATATGTGTAGAAACATTTAGAGAAGTGTAGGAACTTTAGAGAAGAATAGTAACATCTAAAAAAAGTAGAAACATTTAGAGAAGAATTGAAACATTTAGAAAAGTATAAGAACATTTAGAGAAGTGTAGAAACATTTAGAGAAGTATAGAAACATTTGGAAAAGTGTAGAAGCATTTAGAGAAGAACAGAAACGTCTAGAAAAGTGTAGAAACATTTAGAACATTATAGAAACCTGCAAAGAAATGTAAAACATCCAGAGAAGTGAAGAAACATTTAGAGAAGTTTAGAAACATCTTAAGAAGTGTAGAAACATCTAGAGAAGTGTAGAAACATTTAAAGAAGTGCAAAACCATTTAGAGAAGTGTTAAACCATATGTAAAAACTTCCAAAGAAGAGAAGAAACATAAGTTCATAAACATTTAAAGTGTGGAAACATTTAGAGAAGTTTATAAACATTTAGACGTGTAAAACATTTCGAAAAGATTAGGAACATTTAAAGAAAAACAGAAACATTTAGAAATGTGTAAAATCATTTAGAGAAGAATAGAAACATTTAGAAAAGTTTAGAAACATTTAAAGAAGTGCAAAACCATTTAGAGAAGTGTTATACCATTTAGAGAAGTGAAGAAACATTTAGAGAAATATAAAAAACATTCAGAGAAATCTATAAACATTTATAAAGGTGTAGAAACATTTAATGAAATGTAGAAACACGTAAAGAGATGTAAAAACATCAAAAGAAGAACATTTTAAGTGTAGAAACATTTAGAGACGTTTCTAAACATTTAGAAATGTGTAAATCATTTAGAGACGTTTATAAACATTTAGAAAAGTATAGAAACATTTAAAGAAAAATAGAAACATTTAGAAAAGTACAGTAACATCCAGAGAAGTGTAGGAACATGTATAAAGGTGAGAACCATACGGAGATGCATGAGGTGTAGAACCATACGGAGATGCATGCAAAAAGTAGAGAAACTGATCACATCTTGAGGTGTACAGGAACATTTAAGAACAAGTTTAGAAACGTTTAATAAACACTCAGAGAGGTATATAAACATCTAGAGCAGTGTAGAAACTTGTAAAGAAATGTAGACACACCTAGACAAGTGAAGAAACATTTATAGACGTGCAGAAAATCTATAGATGTACAGAAACATCTAGAGAAGCGTAGAAACATCTAAAGAAATGTAAAAACATTTACAAATGTGTAGAAACATTCAGAAAAGTGTAGATACATTTGAAAAAACATAGAAACCTCTGTAAAGTGTATAAACATTTAAAGAGATGTAGAGAAGGACATAGATAAGTAAAACGGCAGTGCGCTGATGATGCGCAAAAGCTTTTGTTTATTTTAAAATTTATTTTATTACATTTAACGAAGAGCCCGTTCGCAGGATTATTTTTTTATTAATCACCTTTTACCTAATAATTGTGTTTATTGCGCGAAGTCTGTGGGGTTAAACATTTATCCTAATGAAGCCACTGGATATGTCAGCGCCAGTAATTGTAACAAAAAACATGCAAATAAGCCGCATTTTTTTCATTCCTTTCAACAATGTCAGCGAACACCAGTCTTCTGTCTTCTGTTCCTCTCTCTCCTTCCCCCTTCCCCTTCTCTCTCTCCTCTCTCTCTCTCTCCCCTCCCCCTCCCCGCAGGAAACACGACGGCAGGTTCTGAAGAGCTTTTTCAAAATTGATTATAAACTGACTGATTCATTCATAACCAGAAAAAATTGAAAAATTAAAAGGGACTCAACTAAGGGCGCGAGGCAGGTGAGCTGATGATAAAACAGAGCCAGTTCAAATTCTAAAAGCGAGGTCACCGAAAAGCCAATTTATTACGTCACTTTAAAAGACAGGGGCGCACAAACTAGCCTTCAGGACCTGAGATGTCTGAGGAGAACTGAGGATACGTATTGGCTGATAAAACTGCAGTTCTAATGTGCAATTCTAGAGTTCTTAAAGTGGTTCTAGAATTTCTGACAAAAATTCTGGGCTGTAAACGAAAGAAAGGAAGAAAATTAAAGAAATGAAGAAAAGAATAGAGAAAATGAAATGAATAATGAATAAAAAAGGAAAAATTGAAACAGAGTAAGAAAGAAAGAAAGAAAGAAAGAAGGAAGAAAAGAAAGAAAGAAAGTGGAACAGGGCAGAAGATGAGCTAAAGTGGTTTCGAGGTTGGCGCTGGACATAAAAATACTGCTCTTGACCATCCAGTTGACTTATTTTGTTTGCAAACCTTAAGTGCTTCATGTGAAGACATTTTAGGATATAACTCATAAAAAGTCATAAAGCATATTCAGGCTGTAACTGTTTTGTAGAATTATTTAGTAGAAAAGAAACGTTCTGAAGTTCTTAAAGTTGCTATAAAATCTTATAAAAATTAATTCTATAATTCTGTTTGTCCACAAGTGGGTCTGGACGTTCTTAAGGTGGTTCTAGCAGAATTCTTAGAGATATTGTTCTATAGTTTTTAAGGCTGTTACAGAACTGTAACTGTAGCAAAGTTCTCGGAGATGTTCTGAGAACCTAAAACAGTTTTACAGTTCTTAAAGTGATTCTAGAATCCTTAGCCATTTAATGGAATGTAGACAGATGTTTTAGAAATCCTAAGGTGCTTCCAGAATTCTTAACTGTAGAATTCTTAAACACCTTCAAGAGGTCCTACATTTGGTTCTACATTTTTCAACCATTTAGCAGATTTCATAAAGATGTTTCTAGATGGAAGTTCTAGAATCCTCAATCATTTAGCAGAATTCTTAAAGATGTTCTAGAGATCCCAAAATGGTTAAATAGTTCTAAAAGCTGCAATAGAATTCTTTACTGTCCAGCAAAATTCCTCAAGGTGTTCTAGAGAACCTAAAATTGTTCTACAATTCTTAAAGTTGTTCTAGAACCCTTAATCATTTGTCAGAATGTATAAAGATGTTCTAGAAGTCCTAAAATATTTACACAGCTTTAAAAGTTTTGTAGAATTCTTAGCTGTTTAGAAAATTATTTGAGATGCTCTATAGAACTTAAAATCCTTCTACAGTTCTAAAAGTAGTTCTAGAATTCTTAACCATTTAGAATTCTTAATAATAGGATGTATGAAGATGTTCAAGAGATCCCAAAGTGCTCCTAAAATCCTTAACTATTTATCAGAATGTATAAAGATGTTCTAGAGATCCTTAACTGGTTCCAGAATTCCTTAACTACTAAAATCCTTAACTATTTAGCAGAATTCTTAAAGATGTTTGCAGGGGTCCTAAAATTGTTCCACAGTTCTTAAAGTGGATCTAGGATTATTAACCATTTAGCAGAATGCATGAAGGTGTTTTAGAGATCCTACAGTGGTTCTAAAATTCTTAACCATTCATCAGAATGTATAAAGATGTTCTAGAGATCCTAAAGTGGTTCCAGAATTCTTAACTATTTAGCAGAATTCTTGAGGGTGTTTGTAGGGGTCCTAAAATGGTTCTACAGTTCTTAAAGTGGATCTAGAATTCTTAACCATTTAGCAGAATACTTAAAGTTGAAAGTGGTTTAGTAATGACCTAATAGTGAGTGCAGAAACAGTCTCTTGTTTGTGTCTTTTTGTCTGGAATGTTCCTCTGAAAGCCCTCTGGTCTGAGTGAGCAGATCGAACAGCCCCTGATAACCCTCCCAACACCCCCAGACCCCCCTCGCCCTCTCGCGACCTCAGAGAGCGCTAGGGCTCGCGAGGTTCACTCCATTCATTCACCCCTCCTCCTCCTCATCCTCTTCTTCTTTTTCTTCTCGTGGTGAGAAAATTCGTTAGATGTTCTCCACACCTTTACTGTGAGGTCATTAACGTTGTCCCATCCTCTACTAAAAAAGAAAAACAAAAATGAACTTTAATTATTTTAATTTGCATGTTTTTACTGTGATCTCCAAGCTTCTCGATATCCTCTTCTTGTTTATGTGATTTCGGAATTGTATCTGGCATCTTTGAACAAATATAAGATTTAGAAACACAATAAAAGAAGGGACAGCAACACTGAACGTCTGGGTTAAATTCGATCCGGATGTTCTCAAATGAACGGAATTAATACTTTAGGATAATACTGTATTATAATTCCTGTCTTCTAGCTGTTGGTACAGAAAAGCAGGTGGTTCAGATCTCCAATGTGTAATACTTAAATGAAGGTATCCGCTTAGTTTCAGAAGTTCCCTCAACTTTTCTAAACTGCACATATTTTTTATGTGGCTAAAAATCAAAGACAATCAAACTGACTGATAGAACTAAAAACAATAACGTATATATACAT
>JBBIGA010022495.1:0-14391 GCA_037576975.1 Alestes dentex | reverse complement strand
TCTCTTTTCTTTTTTTCGCACTCTCTATCTTTTTTGTATTCTATCTTTTTCTCTCTCTCTCTCTCTCTCTCTCTCTCTCTCTCTCTCTCTCTCTCTCTCTACAAGCACCTTACCTCTCTCTCTCTCTCTCTCTCTCTACAAGCACCAGACCTCTCTCTCTCCCATCACTTCAAGCACCTTACCTTTTTCTCTCTCTCTCTTTCTCTCTCTCGCTCTCTCAGCACTGGACCATCTGTAAGTTTGAACCTCCAGCCAATCCAAGTGCCACTATAACTGCAATACAGGAGCAGAAATACAGAAGTACACTACATTACTACCACTACAGACACTTTCAAATACACACAGTGGGGGTACACCTTCAAAATCTCAGCACAAGAGGTGAGATACTACTAGCCAATCAAAGTGCAAGAGGAGAAGGACTACTAACCATTCATGGCATAGAAAGTCAATCTTATCTCAGGAGGAGAGTTACTATTAGCCAATCATGGCGCTAAACGCGAGATACTAATTACCACTCCTTGCTGAGGTGGAGAGACACTACTAGCCAGTCATGGTGCGGAAGGAGAGATAGTATTAGCCAATCATAGCACTGTAAGAGAGACCGCTCTAGCCAGTCATGGTGCAGAAGGAGAGATTTTACCAGCCAATCCTAGCACACTACTGTACCCATTACTGTCCAAGAGATATTTCACACACTATTTAGTGTTGTAGTTGGCCGTGCGGGATGCGGCCCTGGTGTAGGCCCTACTGAAAAAATGTTTGCTTCCCAGTGGGAACTGGCTTAATGATGGTGACCATTAGAGACCACCAGCTTCCTGCAGAGTATCTTTAAACTACATTAAACCATCAGATATATCTAGGATCAGCTACAGGTCACAGGTGAACTATTGGGATCCTTTATGTTATGATATCTGCCCATCAGGAAAACACAAAACCCCATTATTAACCGTTAGACATCAGTATAAAAAAAACAACAGAAACTGTTTGATTGTTTATTTTATTTTTATTTATTTGTTTTTAATGTCTGTTTGACTGCTGTGGTTCAACAATGAATAAATAAAAAATAAAGTGTGTGAGTAACTATTAGCCAGTGCTGGCACAGGAGGAGAGATAATCCAAGCCAAGTTGGGTCTTTTAGATTTAGATTTCCCTGATAAATCCCCGTCCCAAAAAGGGCTTCACATGTTCTGCCAAAAATGTGATTTCTATCAGGATATTCAACTAATTTTTTTTTTACATGCATTGCCACCAAGCACAGCTTCAGTTTCTTTGGGAGTTATATCATGTTTTTGAATCTGGAATAGCTGAATGTCAAAAAAAACTAATAGCTAGGCTGTGTTTTTCATCTTCTTCTGCTGGGACTCACTGAAACTTTGAACTCCGTGGCTCTCCGGGAACCCAAAGCTGACTGACTTCAGTTCTTGGCTGCGCTGTTTGTGCTCACAGACACATGAAGGAAAGTTCGTGATTGCAGACAGTAACATATGATAGACTTACAGCAAGGGCAAACTAGTATTCTGTTATTATTATTATATATACACCTTCAGTACATACATGCAGATTAAAACCCATTATGTCTTTTGACTTTGTACTGGTATATGATCCAAAAAGAATACCTTCATAACAATAAATGTGTTTAAAAATGAAACAGCCAAATAATGTGACTGCTGTCAGCATATAAAACTACTTTTTCCATTGCTTTTCTACCACTAAGGAAATCTTCAGCTTTTTTGGGAGTCGGGTCATGCTTTTCATTCTGGAACAGCAGAATGAAAAGAAAAAAAAAGCTAACAACTAGGCTGTGCTTCTTCTTCTGCTGGGACTCACTGAACATATTGACTACAGTACAGTATTGAATTATATGTAAATATATTTCAATGTACACAGTTAAATATACACAAATTAATGCAGAACTTTAACAATGCAAGAAAAGAGTATCATGCAAATCTAAATGATGTTTCCATTGGCTAGGAAGATTTCATACAACAGGTACACTATTTGGACAAAATATTGGGACACCTGTTTTTCAGGATTTGGGCTAGGGCCCTTACTACCAGTGGAGGACAATCTTAATGCTTCAGCAGACCAAGTCATTGTGAACAACGCCATGCTTCCAACTTTGTGGACCCAGTTTGGGGAAGAACCTTTTCTATTCCAGCATGACTGCGCCCCAGTGCACAAAGCAAGCTCCATGAAGACATGGCCAGATGAGTTCAGTGTGGAAGAACTTGACTGGCCCTCACAGAGCCCTGACCTCAACCCCATATAACACCTTTGAGATGAACTGGAATGGAGATTGGTAGCCAGACCTTCTCATCCAACATCAGTGCCTGACCTCATAAATACTCTACAGAATGAATAGACACAAATTCCCACAGAAACTCCAAAATCTTGAGGAAAGCCTTCCAAGAAGAGTGGAAGCTGTTATAGCTGCAAGGGGGGAAACAACTCCATATTGAAGTCTATGGATTTGAATGCAATGTCATTAAATACCCTTTATATTTTATATTGCTCTTGTCTCTGTGTGACTGTACAGTCGTAACATAAGCAGTTTCCTCTGCGATCAATACAGGTTTCTGATTCTGATCACCACATAACCAGTTAATAGGCTGTCAGACACATGCACCGTTACAGATTCTTTCATCTTATAAAGGAAACTTGTTTTAATTGACTTGTTCTCATTTACAATTGTTCACTCAACAACTTTCCAAAGCTTAACGAGAAAAAACAAACAAACTACAGTTTATGAAATACGTGGATAAGTAGTAAAAACCTATGGTGTGAAAAACCTTTTGACTGGCAGTGTAATGACCCTTAGCCTACAACCAAAGCAGCTGAAGACCAGTTTGAATGATGGTGAAGGTGTTCGTATAGCTTGGACTGTTTGGAGTCCGACAGAGGGACTCTCATACCCGTGAGGAATTTAAGACGACTTACAAAGAGGAAAAAAAGGCCAAAGTTGATCCATGTTGTTGCAAAATTGATTATTTCCTACCACAGATGTCTCAAAGCTGTAACTGCCAACAATGGCTTCACAAAGTAAAGTGGCCCCTTATAGTCACGTGTGAACACAGCACAGCACAGTACAGTGTGAACAGCACAAAATTCATTCTCTGTATTTAACCCATTCACCAGGTGAAGCAGCGGGCAGTCAGGAACACAACGCCCGGGGAGCAGTGGTGCCTCTAGTAGTCCTGGGATTCAAACCCTGTGAACCTTCAGATTGCAAGGGCAACTCCCTAACCGCCATGACACCAGCTGCTCCAACTTCAGGTTCCCCCGAGTTACAAAAACGTAACTTGTTTCCCTTCACTCTACTAAAACTGTTCAAACATATCTACAGTGAGGTTTAAATTACTGGTAGACTGAACACTGACCCACACCAACTCATCATTTCCTATAGTGAATCACTTTGACTTTTAATCCATTAAAAAAAATAAATAAATAACTAATAATAGTAAAACAGAAATGCAATTTGATCTGAGATCTGTTTGATATCAAACCCCAAACTTAAAAAAATGACTTGTAGAACTAATATATTAGCATGCAAGATTCCAGTTCTCATTAGTAATAATTCAAGGATTTTCCTGCTTTATTTGAATAAAATAATTATTTACAGTAAAAAACCGAATTGTTGGTCTATTTAAAGCTCATTCTTACATTTGAAGTATAAAGCTGTAACTGACACCAGCAGTAATTACATGTCAAATTGTAAATGTCAAAATTTGATACAATTTTCGCATTCAATTAGAATTCATATGAGTAATTGTTCCTCAAATTAAAATAAAGTGGCATATCACATGAATTCTTACTATTAAGAATTCATACTAGATCAAAATCTTGGACGATAAAAGATTTCAGGAATCACTATACATTTTTTATGACTGCTAGAGTTATTTAACATGCCAGATCACACTTTCTACTAATGTTAACTTTGCTTTTTGTACTATTTTTTTATGTATGTCGAGTGTTTTTTTTATGCGTCAATTTTATTGGTTCCCTTGCTTGTCTATTAAGCACCACCAGATGGCAGTGATAAAACACTTCAGAAGTAAAGCAGCTGATTTGATGAAATCAGAACTTGTGAGCTTACTTTGATAAATCTTGAATGAAGCCAAAGTAAAGAATGGTGAGGGTCGGACACTACAAGTGTTTGTCCAGAGCTGGAGAAAACAAAACAGATCTCTGATATCATGAGGCTCATATTACAAGATGATTTGGTCAAATATCAAAAACCATAAGCAATACATTTGCTTACTGATCTCTCAGTTATGCCAAAAAACATTATTCAGTTATACAAGACTATACATAAAAAGCCGATTTTTGAAGTGATTAAGCTGAACAGTACTACACAGGACTTGCTGGGACCCAGTTGTGTTGATCTTTTAAGTAATTTAAGTGTTTAATGCTCGAATGTAATATACAGGGAGTCCCCAGGTTACAACAGTCTTGACATCCGTTTCGAGTTTACGACACTCACTCCCACTCCCACTCACACCATTAGCCTCGTACTATGTGGGTGAAATAGTCTGGTTGCGCGCGGTGGAAAAATACACTGTAATGTGGCGTATGAGTGAGGGAGTTGTTCTTTTTCTATGGCTTAGTTGTGTTTTTATGATTTTACACCTGTGTTCGTATCGGTAAGTGACTCAGGCTACGGTGTGTTTCAACTAACACCATAATTCGGGTTACATCACGGTCGAAGGAACGGATCTGTGTTGTAACTCGAGGACCCCCTGTAGTTTAATGCCCCGATATATTATTAGTTACCAGCTTTCAATCAGCAACAAAACACTGAAACACTTTTACACACCACAGCCAGTGAAACTGCATATTATTTAAATCGCATAATATTTCAATTGACCATAAGTCATGAGGGGGTCACAGTGTTGTCCCTGATGGGAGCTTTAATATCACAACAGAATGTGTGGATTATATTACTTTATTAAAGAAAAATAGGCAATCTGGACTATTACACGTGTACTTGAGTTTATCTCCTACCAGCATTATTGAGGAGGCAAAAACAAAATACATTTGCTTGTATAAAATGGAATGTCTCAGCACCAAATGCAGACATACACCAGTATTTCTTCTGGACATCTCGGCCAATGCATGGGTTTTTTTTTCCTGATTTGACACAGCAAGCAAATACCAAGCCCTTGTGACTAGTGTCAGGGGGAAAAATGTCCAGTGACTGGGGTCCCTAACCTAAAAAACACCATTTCAGTTTAATCCCACGACAAAAGGAGACATTCAGCAGCTCTGTGAAACCATTGGTAAAACAGAGGATGACTGTAGCAAGAAACAAGGGATTCCTGCTGAAGTCAGTGAGAAACTGCATAACTGACATGTAATATAAAAGCAATGATAAAATAATGATGTTGATTATGCACAAGATGGACAACATTACAGTATTACAGTAATATGGCAATATATTGACTAAAATATAATTAAAAGGCATTTAATTAGACAAAAATGTGACATAGTTAAAAGCTGGTCTGCCTTATTTTAACTCAGTAATTCACTTCTCTTGAATTAAATGAATACCAAACAAATAAAACTCATCTTAAACTGTGATTGGTCAAGATTCTAACAGAACATTTCCATTATTTAGAGGGTTATAAAAGATTATATGAGGTCAGTATTGCAATAATGCCAAAAATCAAAAGTCCTACGTCTGTTCAAGCTGTTCCACTGAGTATATTTTACTAAACTGTGCCTTTAAGGACTTGAAGTATCAAATATTTTGTTTTAAGAATGACCATGTGATGTCCAAAATAAACACCTGGGCTGTCTACAGGATTCTTCATTGTGGGTTTTTTCCTAAATTAAACTGCACTATCCAGTCCCTTAAATAAATGCAAAAATCATTCAGGCATAATTCCACATGCATTATCAAATTTAACTCCTACAACCTTGTTTTAAGACCATCCCACCCCTGCTGTGTTATTACATCAAAGACTATAATGGCTGTTACGCTATGATTTTTACTCAGTGACAAAACTGGACATTAAAGCTATACATCAGTTTTACATATGTGTCGATTACATAAAAAAATACAGTTCTCAAGTGTATTTCTCTTAATGAAAATGTCTTTCTAACTAACTGTGCAGTTACTATGTAGTTCTCTAAATATTAATATCAATATTCAAATTTTGTGGGATAAATGGGAGACATAACAAAAGTAAAAAAAAAAAAAAAGAGCCTTCATTCATAGCTGTGACTGGTGGGGAAAAATAATTAAACCCTGAAATGTATTAGTGGTGTCAGAGTTCAGCCTGTGAAAATGGGATCGACCAGTGGAAGCAAATTCCAACAGTCCACTGAGGAAGAGGCTGAGGGTCTGTCATGCCTCCTCTGCTGTATATATACGGTACATCAACGTGACGATTGCTGCAGCGAGGGCGGGTATCAACCAGTTGGACCACCAGCTTCAACAAGAGACAAAACACATACACAGAAATGTCACTGACTACTTAATACACTCTTAATAATACAATCCTTATACACTCCTAAGGTTCTGGAATGGGTTTCGTGCAACAGAAAAAAACCCTTTTGGTTCTCTGAAGCACTGGTCCCCAACCTTTTTTGTGCCACGAACCAGTTCCGTGTAAAATAATATTTTCATGGACCGGTATAGACACAACTAAAAACAAAGTGTGTTTGTTTTTTACTCATTTTTGCTCTTGTGGGTTTTTGATGTAACATAATATGTGACTGAGACGAGCCTTTTTTTCAAAATAAGATCTTTCAGACTCTGATAATCAATGAAATATTTTTATTTTGTCTTTCTGTGCAGACCAGTACCAAATGACTCTAGTACCTGTACCGGCCCGCGGCCCGCAGCCCGGTGGTTGGGGACCTCTGCTCTGAAGAATTCCTTCGGAATGGTTCTTTTAAGAATTTTAATTACCTGAGAAGTGACGTGGCGAATCATTCTAAACCTTGAGGAACCTCCATATAATGTACAGGTTCTACATCAATTAGGGTCCAATCAATGAAAAGGTTGATACCAATTTTTATACTCAAACAGTTTTAGGTAAATAGTACTATACTGGCTGATAAGATTGTCAGTTCTCATTTGTCATTTTTTTAAACTCAAACAAACAGAAAAAACTGACCTATATACTGTAGCATTATTGGTTACCCAATATCCTCTGTGGTTTTAGTTCCTCTTATTTTTTATTTGTTTTCTGTGTTATAATGTATTTTCATGCTAGATTTGTGTTCCATGGACAAAAAAGTTGCATGATCAATGAAACTCCAATGGGTCTTTAATACTGGTCCATATTATCAGCCAGCCAATGTATCTGTTGGAATCTAATACCAATGAAAGTTTTTTGCTAGAACCATTTGTCCAAGCCAAACCTCATTCGGGAACTTTTTTTTTAGTAGTGTAAGCATATCTATCAGGCCTGGGTATGACTGCCAGCTTCTGTTGAACTTGAGAGGAACAACTTATTGCGAATGCTTGAGGTTTACAGTCAATATCTACTAAGTAACAGTCCATGTGAAGCAATGAGTAGACATGCTCTTTCACAAAAGAGGAAATCCACAGAATGAACTGAGATTCTGGTGACCACTGAGGTCATTAACGGTCACCAAAAACCCAGCAGAACTGCAGAGTCATGGTTCATAAACATGATTATTTCACTTTGAAGCTGAAGCTAAAATTCAGTTTCATTTAGCCTACCTTGTGGTTTCATAGACTGTTGTTACAAGTGATTCCTAAAAAAGAGAAAACAGCATAAACAACATGAAGATTATTAGTGCTAAAGAACCCAATCCTAGTTCTGTGGTTACTTCAAAAGTTTAGGGTGATCTCCCCTCTAATACCCGTTTTAAACTTATAACAGGCTTGGTGATATGTTGAACTGACTCATTCTGTACTCACACTGTACACATTCTAACAGTACATATGTAAATTCCAATATACAGGTGGTATTTCTAATAACTACATGTCATTTCATGCATGTCCTAATATTATTCATATTTATGTATTTAGAATGCAACTGTAGATATTGTTCACTGTAGTGTTCATCTATTTTATGTCATTTGTGAAATTGTGTATTAACAGCACTCAGTCAGCATAATGTTAGTACAAGGTCAACTGAGAAGCATTCATTCATGGTAGTTTTATGTAAAACTGTTCTGTAGGTATAGGTAAGAAAATTCAAGTTACATACTGGTGGTTTGGCAATCTTGTGTCTGTCATCCTGGAAACGAGACAGAAAAAGAGATAGAGAGAGAGAATGAATAGGGGTGGGTGGTGTTGACAGAGACACAGGGTCAGTGTCAATTGTCACCTAATGTCCTTCAGATGATCCAACATGTTCTGAGAAAGTGCTCTTCCAAGGTATAATGCAGCATACAGCTTTAGAAATGATGAAGGTTTAGCAATGTTTAGAACAACTGCAATTAAAATGTCACATTTAATTTTGTCAAAGCATGCAATTCAGCGAAACCAAGTGTGTTTAATTTATATTCTGCACTCGTCTCACCCTGTCATGTATCTGTACTTTATGTACTCCCGTTTAATGAGATGTTGTTGTATGTTACATGTTGCACCACAAGGTTGAAGAACAACATTTCATCTCAATGCAAGTGAAACTGAAGAATGAGAATAAGGACCACCTGACTCGACTTCAACAAAGTCTGTTTAGGCCCAATAAAATGGTCGAAAATGTCGACACGTGGTAGCACCTAAATTCCCATAAATTATGAGAAATATTTGCATCAGCCACCCCACCCCAAATCAAGATGTTTGTCTAGCACAGCAAAACGAGGCCTAGTCATCCACATTGAGAAGGCCAAGGCTCATTCATAGATTACAAAAGAATGGAGAGTGTAGAAATGTTCTGCTTGAGTGAGACTCAGTTATGACTTGCAGTGTTTGCACAAGTGCCAGGCAATATGACCATGTGCTAATACTATTCTTGTAAGTATATCACATGTATTGTAGATACTAGAAAACACTAGACAACTGTGTTTATCATAAAATAACCAATTTTACTAGTATATAGTAACAAATGTCTAAATCCCAGTGCCTTATTTTAATTTGTCATTTATGTGATTCATATTGTGCATCATGAAAATGTCTTTATTTATACCATTATCCAGTTTTAGTACACACGTTGCCTGATTTTAATTATTTATTACATAGTACTGCAGTATTTATGCTCAACTTATTTGATTGAATCTCTGATTTGCCACTGGTGTTGTGAGGAGAACAGAGCTGACTCACTGGATGCAGCTCTCCTATGAGAAAGGTTTTGGCCATCTCTCTCGCATCTGTCGAGTGTCCCACATCCTCAAAGCTCTCCGTGGCATCTCCTCCTGCCTGCTCCCGCAGCACCTCCTCTCCACCCGGGTGCTAAAGAGACAAATACAGCCAATATATTGATTTATATTAGTATATGTATAGATTTTTATTCTTTCACACTTTTATCCCATGTATATATACAGCCATAGAAAAAAAATAAGAGACCATTTTCCCCTTTTTTCTGTTCACTACTTGTACAGTTTGCAGCAGTGTGTGTGTAAAATTCATAGGTTGCTATTGTTTTCTGAACTATTGCAGTGTGTGTGTAAAAATAAGAAAGGTCTCCATATGTGTTGTGAGTGCCGTAGTGTGTGTAGAGCAGCTTTTCTATGGTCTGTATTCCAGCAGCTTCACTCCTGATTCAGTTTCTGATGGATGAAACAGAGTCACACATGCACACTCTGCTCTTAACATCACTATTTTAATTGTTGCATTCGTAAAATAATGTAAGAGTGTTGTGTTGTTTAACATTTCCAAGGTATAATAAATTACCTATATGCATTACTTTAAAATTTTCTCCAAACATTTTTTTTGTTTGGAATTTTGGTCAAAAGTGTATAAAACAATAGTGACATGCACATTTTACACACACATTACAAAAGCAATAACAAAAAAATCTTATTTTTACATGGCTGTATATGGGGAAAATTAAAAAATATTGAGTGGCAACTGTTTAAATATGTTTTATTAAAAAAAACAATGACATAAGAAAATACATATGTTTACATACTTCAACTACTGTGTGTGTAACACTGAGAAATTATGTCCATATTCATTAGCACGGAGGTTTTTAAATTATATTTAGTTGTGAATTAAGTGTTTTATCGTTTAGACAGACCAAACCATGAGGCATCCTTTTGTGGTAACAGAACACACACGTTACAAAAAAGAACATTTGTGGACACAAAACAACAGTAATTGTTCGCATCATGTGCCAAAAGAATAAGAATATTTAGATTCACGTGTCTGTGCAGAACCACATCATCAGAATCAGAAAACTTTACTGATCCATTAGGAAACTGATTATGTTATGACTGCAAAGACACACATAAAACATAAAGTCTAAATAAAATCCAAAAAAAGATCTGTATAAAACATCAAACTATACAATGATATATACACAAATACTGAGTATAAATACTGTAAATAAGTAACTTACAGTTAAGTGAATTACTGACAACACAGACAGTAGTTAGGAGATCTGTAAAACTGACATACACAGTAATATTTCACATGGTAAGACCCATAATAATAAAGATACTTAATATTTAAAGATTTGACACACACAAGCAAACACTCACATCCAAACCCTGAGGACAGACAAGTGAAACAGTTTGCAAGTGAAATAGTTTGCCATTTTTCTTGTGCAGTGTGTGCAATATGTATATATTAATTCACATACACACAAACTTCTATATTTCTATGTTTGTATTATGTGTACAGTGTACTTTTTCTATTATACTTTTGTGTTGTATAGCTTTTATTCTATTGGTTATGCCGCTTCTACTTTCTTCTCCTGTTCTGTCCACTTGCTGTCATAACAATGCAAATTTACCACTTGTAAGACTAATAAAGGGTTATCTTATCTTATTAATTTAGTCTATTTTATTCTGTCTTATTTTATTTTTTATTCTTTTCCTGTAAAGGAAAGACCTGCGGTGTGTGATACAGTCCTAGATAAATAAACGTGACTGTGAAACAAGTGCACTGTTTCTGCAGACAGAGCAGGCGTTAGAGGGCTGCTGTGAGCTCTGGCTGATAATGAGACGTGCTTTAATGCACGCAAAGCAAAGACATTCACCTCAAATGAACTCTGCCCTGAAAGAAATGAATGGCCAAGCAAATCCCTGATATTCACCTACCCATAAAATGAAAAACAAAAAAACACAATTGCAGATGATCTCTGAAGTCTAATAAAATACCTCTGATTAGATTTAAGACAAAGCAGCACATAAGACTTGGAGTTTGGAGTCCAGCAAAGAAGGACAACAGCTGGATCAATCCAAACCCATTCAAAGCCATTGCAATGGCTAGGCCTCATTACTGCACCAGTAACCAGTACTGACAACACACACATTGTGTGTGTATATCTATATATGCAGGGAGTGTTACACACATACATGCACAGGGAGAGTGTTACACACATATACACACACACAAAGAGAGTGTTACATACATACACACACACACACAGACTGTTACAAATGTATACACACAGGGAGGATGTTACACACACAGAGTGTTAAACACAAATACACACACAGGGAGAGTGTTACACACATTAACACACACAGGGAGAGGGTTACACACATTTACACACACAGGGAGAGGGTTACACACATGAACACACACAGGGAGAGGGTTACACACATGAACACACAGGGAGAGAATTACAGACAAACAAATACAAGTACAGTTACACACAGACACACAGGGCGAGGGTTACGCACACATATACACACATACGGAGTGTCATACACACAGGGAGAGAGTTACATGGTGAGCTTTGGCGAGTGGTCAGCCCTTCAAACGCACTTAAAGATTCACCAAAGACGAATAAGAAGCACATGAGAAGATTTCCAGCCCATGCAGCCCTGACCCACCTCCTCCAGAAACTTGGTGACATCGTACACTTTGTGGTTGATGATGATCCAGGTACTTTTGAAGGAGTTTCGCTCCTCCACTTCGGACAGACGAAAATATTTCACCTCGTTCCCTTCTGTTCCCTTTCCTTCCATTGTTCTCCTTCTTTTATCGTGGATACTGTCTCCAAAATCGACCCAGAAGGGGGCCAAAACCTTTTCACACTCCCAAATACACAGCTCCACCAGCTCCCAGTGTTACAATTGTAGTTCCTGACAGTACTAGGGACCCGCCCGCTCTAGCGCTGATTGGACAAATCAGGGCCTACGCTACCCGCTGCTGCACTCTGATTGGACTAAGCCCATGCCACTCAAACGTTGTGTGGCAAAGGCCGAAGAATGACTGGACAAAAGTTCAGTAAAGTTCATCTGTGTAGCGTCGAGATTAAAAACAAAAATACTCGGTTCTCACGCGAACACAGAAATGTAAGGTTAATATAGACACGAAAATAATTACAGTTATTTCCTCAAGCCCTGCAGAAACTTAATTCACAGGTTTGCGTGACGGCAGTCGGCCAAAACTCAAGGTTTACGAGTTTATTTACGAGCTTCAGTTCACAGGAGGAATGTGTACAGTCTAATTAATATTTTTATAACACTCACTCGTCTTTTTGTTTGTTTATGTTTGGTTTTACACCTCTGCGATTCTGTCTTTCAGAGTCACCAGCCTACACTGGATGGTCAAAAGTATTTGGACGCCAGACCAGTTCACCAACAGGGACTTTAATGACATTGTTTTCAAGTGCTTAGACTTTAATTTGGAGTTGGGGCCCCCTTCACAGCTATAACAGCTTCCAATCTTCTTGAAAGGCTTTCCACCAGATTTTGGAGTTTGAATTTGTGCCCATTCATTCTGTAGAGCATTTATGAGGCCAGACTCTGATGTTCAACAAGAAGGCCTGGCTCACAATCTCCGTTCTAGGTTATTTCAAAGATGTTGTACGGGGTTGATGTCAGGGCTCTGTACGGGGTCTAAGTGTTGGGACGCACCTCTTATTTTTTTTAATCAGATGGCCGCTTACTTTTAGGGAATGACAATCTTAATGCTTCAGTGTACAAAGACATTTTGGACAACGCCATGCTTCCAACTTTTGTCCACAGTTTGAGGAAGAACCATTTCTATTCCAGCATGACTGTGCCCCAGTGCACAAAGCGAGCTCCATAAAGACATGGTTGTATGAGTTCGGTGTGGAAGAACTTGGCCCTGACCTCAACCCCATTCGACACCTTTGGGATGAACTGGAACAGAGATTGCGAACCAGGCCTTCTTGTCCAACATCAGTGCCTGACCTCATAAATGCTCTACATAAGGAATAGGCACACATTTTCACAGAAACTCAAAAATCTTGTGGAAAGCGTTCCAAGAAGAGTGGAAGCTGTTATAGCTGCAAAGGGAGTGGAGGAGTGGAAGCTGTTGTAGCTCCATCTCCGTATGAAAGTCTATGTATTTGAATGTTATGTCATTACAGTCGCTGTTGGTGGAATGGTCGGGCGTCCCAATATTTTTGTCCATCCAGTGTATGTTAATCAGAGAATGCATTCAGACTATTATTTAGCTGTGAGCAACTTTCCTGTAGCCTCTGAGGTGGCCAAACAGACATGAAGCCAAATCCGCGACTGTCATAGTGACTCAATCAATATAAACAAAACAATATAAACATTTAGTGACATATACATAGGATAAATCTGTCATATATTTATTATTACAGAAATATTAAATCTTATTTATAATATTTTTATTATATAAATATTATTACAGTCAAGTAGGTTTATTGTCATTTCAACCATATGTACACAGTGCACCATGAAACAAATCAACGTTCCTCCAGGACCATGGAGCCACACAAGAACAAAAACAGACCCACAAAAAACAAAAACAGAAAAACAAGCCAGGACAAAAAAGAGTGCAAGGAAAAAATGACAAAAAACAAACAAACAAAAGACATACAAGAGCAACAAAACCAGACAAGACAACATTTAATGCAGTTGATAACAGCTACATTAGCTAATACAGTGTTGTGACACTGCAAATTTAAATTCTTCTAGTGGGTTCAATTTTAAACAAACTCGAGACTGTGATCTTTATAAAGATTTCCTGTTTTTATTTAGGAGTTTCTGTTTACAGAGGGAGTAAGTACAGTCAAATAAATATTTTTAGTACTCAGTCATCTATTTCAAGAGCTTTGTTTGTCACATACATTGTTAACCAGGGCAACATATAGTGAAATGATAATCTGGTCAGCTCCTGGACTGTGCAAGAAAGAGTATAATATAAAATGAGAATAAAATGAGGTAGTAATAAATAACAAATAAGAATGAAGTGTAATATAGGCACAAATACAGTTCAAATGAATGTATAAAGTGACAGAGTGGTGCAACATAGTACTATAGATAGGTATTTTGTATAATGAGATGAATACTGGTTAC
>JBBIGA010022455.1:0-14393 GCA_037576975.1 Alestes dentex | reverse complement strand
TAATTACTATTATTACTTTGCACTTGGACATCACCAGATGGAGTTCACAGAAACCAAATAGGTGATGTTCATTGTACCTAGAGATGGAGCAGATCTCTTTTGATGTTCAAGCATGGAAAAGACAGTGAAACCATCAACTTCCCAAAATATGACCTGGAGAACCTGATTTTTAAAAATAAATCATTAGGACCCCATTTAAGCCCCAAAGCAGGGTTTTTATTGCAGGAAAGGTCAAGAGAGCAAAAATCAAGAAAATAGGGAAATTGTTGCACTTTCAGCTTCGTTGGCCATGCTGAGGAAGGACCACACAGTTTTCACTCGTTACACAGCATTTATTGCTTTCTTCATAGCACTGGGAAACACTTCAGTTGCTAGAAAAAACTAAGCGAAATGCAATATTTTCTCACAGGGAGGCAGAGGAGCAAGAGACATTTAAAACTATGGAACTTTTCTTTCTTTATCAAAATAATAATAATAATAATTCTGAAGGGCAAAACAGAAACACAGGAAACACAAAATGCATTGGTTAAAGAAAAGAGACAAAGAGCTTGGAATGGTTGGTAAGGCTGTAGTTTATACAGCATAAATGTAAGCTAGCTAGCATAACAGCTACCAAGAGTAACAGCCAGTTGAAGTTTTATCAAGTCTTACAGGACCGTGATCTGCATCGTGGGTTTCCTTCCGGGTCTCTGGTTTCTCCCACTGTCCAAAGACATGCACATCAGGTGAATTTGGGATTCTTCATTGACCCTAGGTGTGAGTGTGTGAATGGTGGGCTGGCGCCCCCCCAGAGTGAGTCCCTGCCTCACTAGGCTCTGTGTCCACGCAACCCTTGTGTGGAATAAGCTGTTACAGAAAATGAGTGAGTGAGTAAGATTTACATTGTACTAAACCCAGCTAGATTTCATAGCTGATTTCCTCTTCCTGTGGCTTCTCTGCACACTCTGAGTCATGTCTTGAATCTATTAAAGGCGTGTCAGTCGACATAAGGGTGTAACTCAAGTCCCCATCTCTGTTAGTCAAATTGCCCCTTCCTGCCAAATAATTGTCCAGGCCACACTGAATGAAGAAATCTACCATTTTCTCCTTGATGATCAGAGGTCAGAGGAATAACTTGTGAGAACGAATAAATTAAACCACTCGAAAATTCAGAAAGCAGGGGTATGCAATGTGCATGACATTTTGAGAGATTTGAAGTTTTTCACTTGCACCGTCCCCACCAGCCTGGGGCTGTGCATGTCATTAGCAGAAAGAGAGACAGGTACCAGCAAAGAGTGCCCGGCATCAGTCCCAGTCTAATAGGATCGGAAAATAGGAGCACAGTTTTGTACCAGCCCCCTACACCATCATCACCACACACACACACACACACACACACACACCGCTCCACTTAGAAAAGAGAATACAAGTTGGGTCTGACTCTCAGGCGCCCTTGTGGGTTTCCTATTTTTGGATTCCGTTGTAGGTCGTTGAAAAGCACTTAGAGGTTCTGAGTCATATTTGTTTACCACTGCCATCTGCCTCTTTCTCGCATCACAATAAACAGTTAACATTTTAAATATGTCACCTAGAGGTCCCCTATAAGTCATCCAAGCCTTTTAGTCAATTCTACACAGCCCTCTCTTTCCGCACCCGCTCACAGTCTTGGATGTACACACAGCCTGTGTGTGTGTAGGTTTAGGTGTATTAAGTATTAGTATTAGTATTAAGTATTAAGGTAGTAGCTGCTCATAGCATTATCCTTCCAGCGGTAACCTCAGTTCAAGGACAGGTCCATCTCAATGCTCATTGTGTTCGACGCTGTGTTCTCCCCACGGAATTCTCAGAAAGGCAATGATTGCTGTGCTTAAGGAGATTATTTGGTCTTCAACAACACTGTCGGACACCATCACAGAGATTCCTCTCTCCTAGCACAGATAAGAAAGGCTTTCACAGCGAGCTCTTTTCCACACTTTAGCTGAGGACAGACTTGCTGATAGCTCTGATGAGAAGAGGTGAAAATAGTACACACAGTCTGCCTGAGAAACCAACAAGCTGCTCATTCAAGGCTGATCTGAAACAGTTTAAAGTAGATTTTGTTTTAATTCACTTATTTAAGTGCCTGTAATTGCGCAAAAAGGATATTCCACTTTGTTCCTGTCAAGACTGGGGTTGGGTGGGTGGGTATATGATTTGTATCAAGACATGATTAAGGTGGTAGTATGATGTGGTTTAACTAAATTATTAGTTAAATTATTCATTTGGCTAAAAAAAAAAAATATTGTATGGTTATATTTTACATCAGTTCAACCCTCATGCCGCCCATGATTTTTCTGTTCTGTGTTTCATACACGGCTCATTGTTACATCCTTTAACAAAGCAGTTTTCAAAGCTTATGCATTATTCAGTTGCTAAGATGTAAACACAGCCATTCACTGTGTTTTGGTGTGAAATGGTGCATTACTGATTTCTTTTACAAGGGTGGGTGTAGTGATGATGTCTACAATGCAAATAGAGTTGTCTTATTTACCAAAAGCTTATCTCAATACTATTTTAAAACTGTATTTCAGACAGGCAGAGTTACTGTATTGTACCTGAGTAGAAAATTTTGCGTATTTGTACATGTAATCGTGGTCTATGAGGTAACTGTTAGCGGCATGATATGTGTCAGTTCCACTCTGAACAATTCTGACTGTAATATTCTACAGGTCAGGAAATTTCCACATCAAACCACTCTGAGGGATCATGATCACATCTTAACCATTTAATTATGTAGATTTTAAAAAATCAGTGGAATTCTTCTTGAAGCAGGTCTGATGGACTCTGATGGACACCAACAGTATTGGATGAAAACCTAAGCCTTTTCTGATAATGCTTAAATTAGTTCCTTCTCTCTAACTTCATTCTTCCTGGTCATTAGGGAGTTGCCCCCGTCATTGGAAGTCTGTGGGTACGAATCCCAGGCACTAGTGCTTCATTTGAGTGGCTCAAATCCAGAGAACAATTTAGCACTGTTCACACTGCATGCTGTGCCGTGCTGTGGTGTGTTCGCATACGACAAATGGACACTTTACACACTTAAGCTGCTCATCTAAACAAGATCGCAGGGGTGCTAGAGCATATCCCGGTGCTCATGGGGTAAAAGGCAGAGAACACACTGGACAGGGGGTCGGTCCATCACAGGAAAGACATACAGAAAAACACATTCACAGCTAGGAGCAATGTAGCATCTGCATTCCATCTGACATGCAAATCTTGGAAACCGGTGCTCCCAGCTGCTCACAAAGCTGTTTTTTTTGTTGTTTTTTTTTTTAGTTCAGTATTTCCTTTGGGACATATTCTGGCTTCAGTTGTGTGGTGCTGACTTGGTGCTCAGTCATGGTTCCCTTTGCACTAATCAAGAATGAGTGCACTGGCCATATCTTTGGCATAGAATCATGGAAAACCTCTCTCCCTTTCTCTCTCTGCATATTTTTACTCTTCTTTGCCATGGCAGAGGTAATAGTCTTGCAGTAATTAGTTGTGGCAGATCAGATTAATCTCGTGCTTTCAGTGCAATATCAAGATGACACCCCAGGGCCACACTTGGAGAGGAGCTTTAAGGCTCCCTGCCTTAAAGCACAGTTCACTAAACACATACACATCACATACACACACAGGCACCCGAACCTCCCTAGTTATCACGTACACCTCCACACCTGCCAGGGGATGCAACCAATTAAGCACTGTCTGAGGCACATTCATCATTAACAGGCTGACACCAGTGCTTATGTAGCAACAGGGAAACATCACCTTTATGCAGATGAACTCGGTCCACTCTATTTCATTTTCATTCCCTATATTACACTTGATAGTTTGATGCCTAAAAAAGACAACTTCAGTTTTTCGTTTGGCTACCTTATCTAGGACACGTTGTCCTCGGAGTCAGATCTGTGTCAGAAATGGCAAGGTACTGGCATTCATTAGTCTATCTTTTCCTGGCTGTTAAGTCAGTTACATATTCAGATGTGTCAGACATGTGGTAGATGCACAAGCTCAGGGGCAGTGATTTAATGAGGCTCCATACCTTCAGTGGAACAGTAACACTGGCCATGGAACTGAACTGTTCACTAATTGTAAGTGTTATTGATTTGTCTTCTACTTTTCCTCATATATTACAGGCTGGAATGGAAAATAATGCGTTTCATCTACACTTATTATAGTACCTGAGAACATTTGTCCCTGTAAAAATACATTTCTGAGTAGAATTATTAGAGGTACTAATTTTAGAGTAGAATTTTAGAGGTGAGTAGAATTTTAGAGGTACTATCCTACTTTAAAGTCGATGTGATTTGGACACTACTTCTATAATGTGATGTGTATTTCTGCGAGAAGCACAGTATCAGGGATGCCACATGAACTTGCTGAGCAGATCACTCAGTGATTGAGGGCAGAAGAAAAATGGTTGTGTTGGCTAATATTGAAAAATATTTTTTTTTACCCAACAACTGGTGCACTGTGATGTAATCAAAGCTCAGAAGCAAAACTTTCACTGTCAAAAACCATAGTCACAACACAGTGAAAGACTACAGGAAATCGACAGTGATGAGTCCCGCTTAATATGACCCAATAAGGTAATAAAGAGGTCAGTTTTTATTTCAAGATGACTTTTGAATAACCAACGCCACAGTTCAAGTGCCTGCCTGGTTCAGACATCCTGTGCAGTGGAGACTGAGGGAGAAGACACTCCCACTTACAATAAAAAACACTCAGCATCATTATTACTAGCTAAATTTGCTTCCTGAAAGCCATGGAAATCATTTCACAGCTCAGTCTCCCAACCTCCAACCTAAAGAAGCAAGTAGAGAAGCAATTAGGTGAGTGGCTAATTAGTCTCACTCTCAGAAAAAAGTCAATCAGACTAATTTTCAGATAGGTCAATGTCAAGTTTGGAGTGGAGCAAATGTATATTATACAATATATATAGAGAGTGAGAGTGAGAGTGAGAGTGATTGTCAGTATTGTATATCACAACATAAAGATTAATATACTTCTATACTGATATTATTCAGAGATTGAAGATTCAATTCATAAATTGCTTTGTTTAAGTCTAAAGGTTGTATCTGATCCTCACCCCATGACTCACAATAGGAAAACCTTTCTGACTGCTTTGGACCTGTTGGTGTTTCTCGCATTACATCCAACAACACATCCTAAGTCCACTCATCCAAAGACCTGAGAGCTACAAGTTTGGAAAGTAGGCCATGTTTTTCCACTATTTAAAAAGAAAATATGTTCCTGTTAAAAATACTGTTTTGTTGCTGTGTGAAAGGCATTTTTTGGCAGTGTTGATGCAGCCTGACATTTTTCCTGACAACTCTGTCACTCTGTGTCCTCACAGCTCCATCATCCAGTCCCCAACACACACCTACATCCACAGTGTCAATCCTGCATCACAAACTCACAAACCTGTTTGAGTCACATATTTACAGGCTGAAGCTCCGTGGATGCAGCTGTAGTTGTTTTCACACTTCTTTTTAGAAGTGCCCATTTTATTCACTGTACCTCTTTAATTTTCTGCCATCTTTACAATAATGCTGCTTTTTTTCCGAACGTTTTTGAGCATTTTGGTTGCGTAAGCTTCATTAGCATCTTTCTGCTGACAAGAGCTGGGTCATATGCAGGCCCTCTAAATTATCTTGCTAAATTTGTGCCTCTTGGAAATGTTCACTGTGATTCGCTTTGAGTGGAATTATATTTCTTGTGTGGTTTCATAATGAAACCAGCCAGCACAATCCTAATTGAAACTTAATGGTGGCCACAAGTCATCAGGGCCGTCTTGTGTCAGCTTGCAGGTCATTTAAAAACGTGTCATTAGCATGCTCGGATAGATTCTTAGCTTTTTGTCATCTGACGCCATGTCCTCTCAGATGCCTAAACCTTTTTAATTAGCCTACAATCTTTGACCACATTTGCATGCATATGGACATACGCCTGAAAATGGAAATCTGCATCTGAGGTCTGCATCTGCATCTGAGGTCAGAGACAAGTCTGAAATATGAAGAACACCGGAAAAACAGACTGCAGTTGTACACCATTTTGTGTCTTCTTCAGTCAAAGACTTGCTAGTAATCAGCTACAGTTGTTCTCTACGACCTCCTGCTGATGTAAAATGTACACAATATGAGCAAAGTATTGGGGCATGCCTTCTGATTAGTGAATTCAGACGACCCCTTACTTCCAGTGCAGAGCAATCTTAATGCTATTCCAGCATAAGTGTGTCCCAGTGCACAAAGCAAGGTCACGAATGGGCGAATTCAGTGCGGAAGAATTTGATTGGTCGCACAATGTCCTGATCTCAACTCCATCTAACACCTTTGAGATAAACTGGAACGGAGATTGTGAGCCAGACCTTCTCATCCAACATCAGTGTCTGACCTCATTAATGCTCTACAGAATGAATGGGTACAAATCCCCCACAGAAACTCCAAGATCTTGTGGAAAGCCTTCCAAGAAGAGCGGAGGCTATTATAGCTGCAAAGGGGGACCAACTCCGTATTGAAGTCTATGTGTTTGAATGCAATATCATTAAAGTTGGTGTAATGGTCAGGCGTCCTAATACTTTTGTCCAGATAGTGTATTTCTGAGTGGTGTTTCGACAGAAAACATTTGGAAACACCTTACTGAAGTGCCAGTATTCCTAAGGCTACCTGACATGTACAAAAGCGAATCATGATAACTCATGTGAACCTACGGAAACACTTTTAAAGGCTTAAGTATTGGTTATCAAACCATTTTCTGAAGGAAAAAAAGCCACCAAATTTGAGTAAAACAGCCTTTATGATAACTGGTACTTGTATGTATTTATAAATGCTTGTGTAGATTTGTGCCAGTGGTCATGAAAGGGGTATGTAGGTGCCATGAAGCCTTATTAATACTGATTCTTTCCTATAGTGTTTTACATGCTAATTTGAGTGTATGTGTGTTTAGCTGTGATTCATGATTTCATGAACTCTACAGAACCTACCGGATTACAAAATGAACGTTTTTTTTCTGATATATTCAACAGAAAGAGACTTAAGAATGTTGAGATTGCTTTATTACTGTGACATGACAAATACACAGCAAGGATTAAGTGCATGAGCAGGCTGGATGAGGGTGTGTGGGAGCGCAATCATCCCCAGTGGCAGTTACGACCTCCTCTGCTCTCGCTGCTGTTTGCTGTTATAGCCATGACAGCATGAGTGGAGCCCAATTGTCTGCAATCTGGACTCATAACAGCTAGTGTGTGCGTGTGTTTATGTGTGTGAGTGGTAGGGAGAGACACAGTTTACGAATACACAGTGTACAGAATATAAATGTGTCAATCTTCAAAGCGAGAAGATGCGCTGTTATTAAATGGTCATTGCTTTTAAAGTGGTAATTATAAAATATTAGATTTCTGACGATGGATGAACAGGATAAATTCTTGAGTTATCAGGAACAAATAAATGTCATCTTAATTTGGCAATACTAATATGGTCTTTAGAACAAGAGAACAATACATCTCTTTTTTTTTGCTTAAACGGTAAGTGCATAAGTGTTGGGTGGAGGGTATTAAGGAAACTCATTCTTTTGGCTTGTAATACTTGTGCTCTCAGTCTGTTCAGAGAGACATTAATCTCATGAGCATTAATGTTGGAGAAAGCATAACTGATTTTTAAGAGATTCTCCTGGCCCATTGTCAGCAAAAAGAAGTTGCTTTGTAGCATCTGATGATAAATTCATCCCAGTTTATTATACATTTGAGTATGCTGCCTCTAAAGGCATTTACTAGTCACTGCAGTGTATTATGACAAAGACAGTGATGGTCTGGAGGTGATCCAGTGCAACTGATATTAATAATCAGTGCAGACTGAGGTGTGAGATGGTTGTTCAGTTGATTAAGTGATAACTGATTTCACTTATCCTGTGTGGAAATAATCTGTATTCAATATACAGGCCTCGTTTACCATTTTAGCATCTTTGGTGTGAATGTGAGGAATCAGTGAGGAACTCTAATGTGGTGCTTAAACTGAGTGGGCCACCAGGATTGTATTCCTTATGACAGTTACATTTATCCGAACTTTACAGAACATAACTGAAAAACATTATCAGCAGCTCATTGGATCTATCAGCAATTTGTGTGTAGAAGGAAGAGAGGAATGAAGGAAACAATGGGAGTACTCACACTCATGTTCTTCTTATTGATTTTACCACATAGCTAAACGCTTACTAATTGACCAAATGATAAGTGATTTGTGTGGGTTTGGACTTCCTTATCAACAAAAAAAATCCAATGAGAATCTGGTGAAAGCCCCATTCATTTTCTCTCCTTTTTACTTGTTCTGCATCCTTGTTTTCAAGATAAGGATGAGCCCCCATATCTTAAAAATAATATGCAAAAAAATATTAGCTGTTCCCTCTTGTGTTACAGACAGAGCCACAAAGCTGTCACAGTATGAGATTCAGCTCAGCTGTTTTAATGCTTGTTTTAATAACGCAAAATGAGTGCAAATGTAATTTTATTCCAGCCCCTCATTTCTGACAAATTGTATTCAGTTCTGCTATACTCTATATATGGTAAACATCGGTTGTTTAGTTCTTCTGTCAGTTTAGGAGCTGTTTAGGAGCTACATCAGGTGTCACATTGTTCTTCAGAATCTGGCCAAAGGGGCTGCAGCTGAAATACTATCTAATGAATTCACATTTGTATGAGCTAAATTAGAAAATTAGGAACGGTTAATTCCAGTATAAAGTGAACTGTGTGATGGTTGCTGTGAAATAACAGCACAAGCATGAAGCTTCTTAACCAATCAGATCCCATCATCAGAACTAGCTGTTGTGTAATTGGAAAACAGAGGAATTATCTTCAGATCTGTTATTTATGTGTGAAGGTTTTCACGTTTATTCAAACATGAGCCTGTCACATTTGTTTGTCTACTTACAGGGTTCTTCAAACAGTGATGCAGAGGGTTTAGAAAACCGAGGGTACCAGAAAGGGTTCATTGCATGATGCCACAAGAGAACTACTTTTGGTTCTTTAATATAATGTAGGTCAGTTTGAGGTGACCCAGTCAATGTTAAGAATTTCTAACAGAAGTGTTAAATGTGCTGAACAATGCATGCTAACTTGTTTAGAACTTTAGACTGAACTTGATCTGAGACTTGTTTCTATTGGCATGACTTGGGACTTGATATCAACAAGTCAGTGACTTCCTCTCACCTCAGAGGGGGTTGTACCACAAATGTGATGTACCACAAATGTGTGAAGTGATGAATTAGTGTTGTTTCTGTGAGTATGGATGCAAGTGAAGGAGAGAGATGTGCAAGAATTAGTTATAAACATTTCATCAGGACCTTTGAACTTATACCCTGAACTTTGAAGTTTGAAGTCCCTGACCAAGACAATGAACTAATATTTCATGTAACCAACAATCATTCTAACAATTGCTTTTTAATATTTCAGCAGGTTACAGATAGTGCTCAGTTATGGTATCCTCTTAAAACATAAGTGTCTTAGAATGGGTTATTTGTGTGATGCTACAGAACCTTCCAGTGGACGGATCTTAAAAGAACATACATGAGACGAGTTTGAATAACCTTATTAAAGCTCAAAGCAACACTGTATAACGCCACTGCACCCACAACTTTACACTGGTGAAGAATTTTAGGTGAACGTTTTTTAAATTTTCAAAAGGTTTCTTACACTCACCAAAATTGTTCAACACTTTATATACGATGAAACTATATAATAGTGCTTCGCATAAACATTTAGAGAGACATTTTCTCAAACTTAAAAAGGGGCACCAACCAAAACTTAACATGCCCAACGACAGCAATCAATATTTGTAGAGAATATGATGTGTGAGCTCATTACAGAACAAATCATACGTTATGATTACACCATGGAAGCTTAAACTATTGTGATTGTTATTTAAAGGTTACTCACTTACAGGCTGCTCTCAGTTGATCAGTTGATGCAGGACCTACCAGTGTTTGGCCAGCAAAACAATCGGAGAGTTAACTCACCTAAAATGTGACCTTCAGAATCAGACACACTATATTGTTGGCTGGCTGCGGCACTACTGCACAATTTCCTGGTGAAGTGTAAAACTGTAGACCTAAATATAACACAACAAGCAAAGAGGTGAGAGACAAACCGATTGCCGTGAAACAAAAGCTGACCATCTCACATGTCACACAGTAACCATCTCTGTATGAAGCGTGCAGAAATCTCACTTGTGTACCAGCAGATATTATATTGGTTCAGTTTTAGACAATTTTACTCTGTTGTTTTGTTTGATTAGTGTATTAGTCTTTGGTTTAAACAACATACTGTATCAATCCAAAAATTCGACAGAAGGGGCTGCTGGTGGATTGGTGGTTAGAGAGTTGCCCCTGTAATCAGAAAGTTGTGAGTTTGAATCCTTGGACTGCCAGTGACACACTGAGATACCCGTGAGCAAGGTACCATCCCCGCACCCTGCGTGCTGCTTCACTGGCTGCCTGCTGCTTCACTTGGGTGAATGGATTAAATGCAGAGAATAATTTTGTACTGTTCACGCTGTGTGCTGTGACGAATGGACTCTTTACACTTACACAAGTGTTCCCTATTTAGAATCAACACATGGATTTCAGCTCAGACGGGAATCAGTTGTTATTGGCCTGTTTATATCCATTCTATCAGCGGTTTATCTCTGTAACCAGTAGGCTAGGTTATGGACTTGCGTGTGTGGGCATTGCAGAAATACTGACTAAATTTCAGAATGAGTGGAAGGTAAACAAAAGAAGTTTGGACCATGTGTTCACGCATTCTGTGTTCAACCAAGGAAAACATTTTTTTACTTCAACAACACTATTATTGTACTAAAGAAACTGAATTAAGTGTTGAACATAAGAGCTTGTAACTGTAAAATTATAATACTGATTGTCTTTTGGCTATATTTGTTCATCTTGAGAGACAACGGCCTCAGACTTCAGAAGCAAAAGCCACAAATAGAATCAAAAGTAGCCTTTTGCCTGATCATTAACATACGTTAATGAAGCTGTAGACCAAGCTACAGCTGTCCAATTAGGTTAGGAAATGAGAGAAATGTTTGTAATTATTGTAGCTGTTAACCAGTTTACCTAATATGAATGCGTGGTTGTTCTTTCATTTTGTTTTATTTCATTTCAGATGTGCTGCACTACAGAGCCAAAGTAGCAGCAACAACGAAACAATGTAATTATGTTCATCATCTGGGATTTTTAAAGTGCTTTTTCGACAGCAAAAGCTCTAGTAGTCTAGTGTAAATCGATGGAAACTGCAATGTTTGTGAAGCTCATTTAATTACCGACAGTCAAACCTCTGACAGTGTTTTCAAACATTACCAGTGTGGATCACCTATGTTGGGAAAAGGATGTTTATGTTGGGAAAAGGATGTTTATGTTGGGAAAAGGATGCTGATATGCTGGGACCATGATGCTGAGGGTGAAGCTGCAGGGAAGAGGAGAAGTGGAAGTCCTAGCCAGAGGTTTATGGATGAAGTAAGGGTCGACATGCAGGCAGTTGGTGTGAGAGAGGAAGATGCAGAGGATAGATGGAAATGGAGACGTTTGGTGACGTCTATTCAGGAGCAGCCGAAAGTAGAAGAAGACCAGTGTGGTGCACCATAGTCAAATTCTTAATGTGTTTAATGTATATCATATTTATATAATTACAGGTTATATGTGTTTGAAGGAGTTTGGTTGGATGGAAAACATAATTTATCCAATAAATACATTTATTTATTTTTTTTAAAAGACTCAAAAACTAATTCCTTAAACATTTCTTCTGTCATAATTGATGTGCACTTTATGTAGGAGTGTGCCATGGGTGTGGGCTACAAAGAAGGGGGTGGGGTGTAGAGGGAGCAGAAGGGATCAGAGGGTTCATGTGTCATGTCGGCTCAGGTGAAGAGGACACAAATGCAGGAGTTAACGAAAGTCAGACAGACTTTAATGACAGATAAGCAGGTGCACAGTCACTGAATCGCAAGGAACTTGGCAACACAAAACACACGAAGATTCTTTCTCTCAGAATTGCATGAAGCTCGGCAGCTAACAGACCTTCCGTCTACTGACACGGTCCCAATACTTGAATCACTCCACTACAGGAGCCACAAGAAGCTCTAGGGTTGGAGGCTCTCCTTCCTGCTGAACTTCTAAGGTTGGATCCACCCTACGGGGGCCTCATCCTTGCTGGTTACTCTAGGAAAAGGACATACACACACACACAGCCAAGTCAATACCTCCACCAGACTGTATCTTATGGATTGCGTGAAACGAGACTGTAGCTTATCTCTCGTCTGCCCTATGTAGCTCGGTGATGACCAGATGCTAGGGAATGCATGCCGGTCTTCTGGACCAGCTGGGTCTTTCAATCACCAATCACATGAGACAAACCCAGCAACCACATGCCTCCCATGTCAGGACATACCATGACATAGACGGGGGGTGAAGTGACTCCCCAGCTCAGAACTCCTCAGCTCAGAACTCCGGTGAGTTTGACCGCTGGGGGCGTGTCAGAGGCGGCACGGACAGGACAATAAGTTTCCAGAGGGTTTAGAAGTAACCAGTTGGCAAAACATTGCTCTGCCAAAGCATTCAGTAGCACCATCTGCAAATGTGAAGAAAAAAAGGAAATAATTCTCACAAATAACTTCCATAATTATTCAGCAATCTTAATGTTGCTTTGCCCAAAAGCACTGGTGCACAACTGAGCAACTATATCTTGACTGGTCTCAACTGCAAATGCACTCACATCATCTCTTTCCACATTTATACTGTACTAACAGAAGGCCTATGTTATTGGTATAGTTTCTGATCTATAAAAGACTCTTGTGACATCATCAGTTACACCTATTTAATAATAATCAACAATTACCTTTGCAAGCAAAAGTATCCCTTATGTCATCTCTTCACTGTCTTCAGTTCCTATCAAGTCCAATGGAGAACTTGGAGGGGCTACTTATTCAGAGGATATAAATAAAGCAACAAATCCCATTAATGTCACATGGCAAGTACCATTTCTGTCATAAAACTGAACTACTACTTGGTCATAGCCGCCAAAGTCCACATATCAGTTTCTCGCTATGCTAGAATCCTTGAAGCCTGAGATGAACCATGCTCACACTCATTCACTATAAACTACAGGAGCTGCACAGATCACACATACTAGAGAGGAAAAGAGTTGATCAATAAAGAAGCAATTCACAGAGGATGCCCACTTTTCTAAAATGTTCAATTTTCTACCTTTAAGTGGTACTATTGACTATTTTCTTCTAGCAGAGCGGGGCTGGGAACAGCACAGGGACATATATAGTGTTTGTTAAATTTTTTTTATTGATTTTTGATGGATGATTTCATATACTTAGACTGCACCAGTGGAGTAGACACAACATGCTCTTGGGCAATACCTCAAATAAGCTTACATTTTGAAACTGGTTTTGGTTACACTCGGCTATATTTGTTCACGTCTCCTAAACTTTCATTTGGTTACTCAACAAAATGGCTAACAATTGCCATTCAAAATTCAGCAGCCAAAATACTAACCTAATGAAATTTTGTGGCATGACATTTAAAAGCTATTTGCCCAGTTTCAGACAAATCAGCCATAAGATATTATTAAAACAACACACAATGTGTTTTCCTCTAACATAGTTTGGTCTATCTTCAAAATTAATTTAGTCTTTAAAACACTGTGTAACATTTACAAAATATAAATGGTCCAACCTCTCATTACTTGGGTCATTTGTATACAACTTCATTCTAATTTGACATTTAACACATGAAAAGATCGCAGGGTGTAAAAGATGAGCATTTTAAGTATTTCAAATGTTATATTGCTATATTCAATTATTGAACAAAGGAATGACAAACAGGTTACTTGATAAGGGACCATGGAGCTGGGTTTACGGGTTGAAATTGTTAAAATTCTAATGTATTTATTTTTTAGTTTGTGCATTCGTTGTTTTAAAGCCTTGACAATTACCAGTAAAGCAAGTCATTTCCATCTGGTTAGTGTTTACAATATACTGTGTAAGCATAGTGTAGTCTAGCAAGTGGAATTTAGAAACAAGGGAACAACAAAACAAGCTATGTCACATTTATAAGGCACTTACAGCATAGAGCGTACTGCCACTCAGCAAGCATGGGTTCATTTTTACTACTAACAAATTTGATCTGATACTGTAATCCTGTTTACATTCAAGACGGGTCAAAGTAGGCTCTGCTTCCTATGTAGACTCACATCTTTTAGAGTCTGCAGCACCATGTTGTAGATGTTCTATGAGTCTGTGTGACGGTCACCTCGTCCCGGTCACGCCTGTCCCGGTCCTTGTCCCCTGAATATTAGTTTTCCCTCCTGTTCTCCCTTTTATTTTCTATCCGTCCCC
>JBBIGA010022398.1:0-14396 GCA_037576975.1 Alestes dentex | reverse complement strand
ATGGCTTTGAAAGCAAGTGTTAAAGACTTAAATTTAATGCGAGCAGCTACAGGGAGCCAGTGAAGGTTCCTTAGTAACGGTGTGGTGTGAGTGAACTTAGGAACGTTGAAGACTAACCTTGCCGCTGCGTGCCACTACCCTTCTTAAGTGTTTTCCCTTATTTAAGAAATGAAGAACACGTGTTAAGAAGCTGATTAGTTGGATCAGGTGTGTTGGAGCAGTGAAAACACTCTGCAGGAGCAGGACTGCCCTCTGTAGCTCTAGTTCTGAGCTGGAAGCAGGTCTGCTGGAACACCAGATGGTCCTCAACCCTCCTCCTGGAGATCCACCTTCTAGCACCCAAATGAATCTGATCCAGCTAATCAAGGTCTTCAGAGGAACATAATGAGTTGGGACAGGTGCATCAGGTGGTCCACTGGAGTGCTGAGCTCCCAAGACTGCTCTAAACAGTTCAGGGTTCAAGGTTACTTTGTCATCAGCAGGTGTGAACATGTATATAGTTTGATTAGATATTTCTCCATGGACCACGGTGCAACATATATCAACATTCAGACACTGTTTTCAGTTCCTGAGACACACTGCCCTGCACATCTGAGCATTTTCACTGATTCCAACACACCTGATCAGCTAGTTATCAAGCCCTGACTGTGTTGAAGTGGGTTTGCTGAAGAAGGTAAAGCACTAATAGGACCAAAAAAAAAAGTCTGGCCTGTGTGAGACTTGGTGGTGTAGTGGTAAAGCCCTTGCCTTTAATACAGGTGGATGTGGGTTCAAGTCTTGCCAAACAGGCACAAAGATGCTAGAAGGAATACACTTTTAGACAGTAGGAACTAACAAACTAGTTGAGTTCCAGTTTGTTAGGTTTAACTGTCTTCGATGCCGTGTTTCACACAGCAAAACCCCTGTGTGTCTCTTGTTTCAGGCTCTATAATCCCAGTGTCTCATCGCTCAGGGGGGGCCAACAAATGAGTTTCCCCTATTTTCTCAGGTATTGGTGTTTGTTGAGACCAGGATTTGAACCCATGACCTCCAAATCTTGGAGGCATTGCTCTTACCACTGAGCCACAGTATCCCACACCTGTCATCCCTTTTTTTTTTATTTGACTTTCAGGTGAAGTCTGATGTTAGAGACATAAAGCTAAAGGCTCAGATTAGAACCTGCAACCTCCAGGTCGTGGCAGCTGTGCTCTTACCACTGAGCCACAGCTAGCATGCCTTTTTTTTGGACATTTCACTATCAAATGAAATGTGCCATACAAGACAGAAAAGCCAGCTTAGATCCCACAACCTTCTCTTCTAAAGACCACTACAACCTAACCAACTTTTTTATGATATTTTACTTTCAGATGAATGTGAAGTGCAAGACAACTCAGATTTGATCCCACACCCTTTTAGACTTGAGTCCACAGTTTAAACCAATGCACTACAGAGCCAGGCCGGATGCTCTGCTTATTTTTGGACGTTTGACTTTCAGACGAAGTTTGCCATACAAGACAATGATTAGATCTGACAACCTTCCAATCTTGAGACCACAGCTGAAGCCAGTGAGCTACTGGGCTTGACAAACTGTCTAACTTATTTAAGATATATGACTTTCAGATGAAGTGTGATGAGTAAGACAAAGTTTAAGACTCAGGTTTGATCCCACAACCTTCTGTTTTTGAGACTGTAGCTTAAACTGTGAGCTACAGAGGCAGGCCAGATGCTCAGCTCATTTTTTGGATATTTGACTTTCACATGAAGTGCGCCATACAAGACTTAAAACTAAAGACTTGGGTTTGATCCCATGACCTTGTGTTTCTGAAGTCACAGCTTAAACAAGTGAGCTACGTGGCTTGACAAGCAATGCTACTTTTTTTCTACATGTATCTTTCAGATTCCTAAATCATAGCCTGAAGACTGTCTGAGCTTGAAACAAACAAATATATAAAGGCGTCATTGAAGTGAGCCAATGGCTCAATGACAACCTTCCCTAAAGGCAGGAAGACTGCAAGCCCATTACCTTCTGGCTCTCATAATCTATGGTTCCATCTAAGAACAAATCCAGGGGTGCCAAACCTGTGACGGGTCCCTGGAGGTCCACACTTCTGCAGACATCGGCATTTTCTCTCCTTTAACCATGAGTTCAGCTCACAAAGGCTTTACCGACTCACTGATGAGTTTAATCAGGTGTAGTTAATGAGGTTCAAATTTACATGGACAAACTAATACTGATTAAATCCATAAATCCATTACATCTCAGTTAAAAGAGTCTTTGGAGTATTACATCAGTGATGTGTAGCTATGATGTTTACATAAAAAGTTCAAAAGCCCCAACCAGTTTGCTAAGATTAATTAATTCAGAACACTGTTAGTTTAATGTGAGCTACTTAAATGATTTACTTAACGCCGACAATCCTTTTATTTTGACAGTTCATAGCTTTTTTGTGCTCGTGTGCACGCGCAGCTCCACGTCTCAGCTGGTTTTCGCATATGATATGGACAAAAGTAATGGGACGCTTGACCATTACACCAACAGGGACTTTATTGACACTGTATTCAGACACATAGACTTTCATATGAAGTTGGTCCACTTTGCAGCTGCATTATGGTCCCCCCCCATGCTCTGGGCATCTGGTTTTTCTATAACACACTAGATGTGTAACTGTGTTAAAGGGAACACTGCTATTAAAAAGCTCCTTATTAGTTTGAAGTGTTTGCAAACCAAATGTTGTTGCACTTTTGTTCATATAGCAGTACTTTTAAAATTAAAGTGCACAATACACTACCTTTGAAGTAATTCTTGAATTTTGCGTATAACAATGCAATTAATCCCAATTATACTATATATATATATATATATAGTAGTTGTAGTTGTTTAACATTTTCAAAGTATAAATTATATGTATTATTTTAAACATTTTGTTTGGAATTTTATTTACACAAACTCACAAAATGTAACCGGTGTTTTGAAAACATGATCTATTCAGGGCACAACATGTCATATGTAACATCATATGCAACTCTATGATCACACATCAGTCATGTTGGTGATCTTGGTTTTCAGACACTTCAGGACCACGTGAAACAGATTTGAGTCTTGTGTGGGGGTGAGAAATTCAGAGGGTGGGGCAAGTCTTCATCCAGTTCTGCTACAGAGTATTGCCGCTATATAATCCCTTCCTCTCCTCCTTGTAAACAGTGTTCTAACACACGCCCACAGGGAGCAGCTGTATGTGTGGTGTGGCTGGAGAGGCATTAGATACTCGGAAGCCTCCAGTGAAATATGAGTGCAGGAATGTTCCTCCAGGCCATTCAGTTGCGATTACTCATCTCTCTCTTCAGAACAGGTTTTAGGCTGAAGTACGTGAGCGAGAAAGAGGACTAAAGAGGCCGAGAAAGTGACACAACTGACGAAAGTACAGGTTTCACACAAAAAAAAGACACTTTTTCAGAGTTGCTGCTGTTTTATATATTAATACCTTTATTTTCCTTTCCGCATTTGTGAAATGTTCCAGAACGTTCACATCTTTTACGCAACCGACGAGAGCTTAGCCCTTGGTTAATATACAAAGCCACGGTTTGGAATGAACACACAGTATTAACTTCACTGAAATGCTGAAAGTCTTTGGCGTCAGGCACTACATTCCTCTGACATAAAGGCTTCAATTCTCATCAAATATATTAACATTTTACTTCAAGGTAAACAAAACACAGAAGTGAAGAGTACGTAGCTTAACACGTTTCTCCATACAGGGCGCTGACCAGCAGACGCCCCACCGGGAGAAAACACACATTCAAAAGGTAAAATAAAAGGACAAAATAAACAAAAGAACGTAAGAGCGAATATTGCTTTGTTTTCCCAGCCTTCAAGGGCGTTTAATGGAGGGGAAGAAAATGACAAGAATGCTCGCCATTTATAACGTGCAGTAAAGGTGGAGCTGTAAAACCACACAGATCAATCTGAGCCTCTGGGAGACATTCAATAGGATAGGAATGTGGTGAGATCAACTGGGCTGCGGTGAGAGAGAGAAGGAAGAAAGGATTGTAACCTCAGCTCAGAAAGACCTTTCAACAGTGGAATAAAAGAGGCCATCACAAAGGCAGCCAATCAGTCCATACTAGGGCTTACAAAACGTTCTGCAGGCTATTCATTATTATTTTATTAAATAATAAAATAACCCAGCCATTATGCCTTACTGGGTTACTGTCATTTGATGCCACTGCCATGATTTATGAGTAACAAATTAGTTCTTTTTTATGATCCAGTGAAACAATGGAGGCCATATCGCCCTCTACAATTCCTGTAAGGAATTACAATCTGTCAGAATGGCCGCATGGATTGTATGAACAGTTTAGAGCACTATAGAGCAATTTTAAGTGAGAAAATTCGTTCTGTAGTCTTTCTGTAGTTCGCTGTTCTGTAGTTCTGAATCGTTTGTGAAAACTACACAGCATTATGGACCATTTTTTATGGTAACAGCCATTGTTTTTGTCAGCGTTCTTAAAAAGTCAACTTTGCAGCCCTCTAAATGGACTTGCATAGTGAGAATTTCACTATGCTCTGCAGCTGGTATTGACTATTTAATTTTCTAGTCTGGACATTCTGATACATTACACTATTGGCCTCATACTGTCTCGTCCTGTTGTATATACTGCCGAGTCTAGTTTGCCCTACCGTGTAGTTAATGTATCGTAATTTTAGTGCATTGTACTGCCCTGTCATGTTCAATAACACTATTAAACTCAACAGCAACAAAACTGTCAGATCCACCTTGCACCCTGTCCTCGCAAACCACAATACTGCAGAAGTACCTCGAAGAATTTACATACACAAAACTCTCCTATAAAAACCCAAAGACCAGCTTGAGCTTCACATTCGTTTAGAGAGCCGTCCACAAAAGCTCAGCTTCAGGTCCTCCAGGCAGCTCTGTCATCTGAAACTGCCGCATTCCTGCCCTCTCTGAAGGGGTCAGCTGCCATTTCTTGTGGCTTCATTGTCTCTACAATGACTCTTGGAACTCATATGAAGATTTCCACCGCCTCAGCCTCCACGCTGTCCAGCCCGTTGAATGGGTCGAGAGTCTGGGGGGGCTGTTGCTGGATGGATTCTGTGAAAAATAAAAAAATGAAAAATGCAATTCAGTTCACTAATTCAACACTAAACGCTGCAGACTGCAACACTTCTAGCATTGGTCATTGACCTGGACTGGTTCATCTGAATTGAGTGCCTCTGTGACCGACAGTCTAATCAATAGAAACTCTGGAAAAGGCTGCAGTGAGGCCATTACAAAGGTTTGGATCTCTGTACTGCAGGCTGTCTAATGACCCATGGAGAGTTCATGCGTGTTTGTGTGTGTACTGACCGTGGCTGGGCTCGGTGCTGGAGCTTTGCTCTGTGGCTGGACTGGAAGTCGCAGGCTCTGCCTGGCCCCTGGCTTTACACGCCGCGGCCACAACACGGCAAAGACGGGACACGCTGCCGGTTTGGCCATGTGCATTACTCTTCTCTGCAGCAAAATATACAAAAACACCAGTTACCACAATGGCAACAACTTCACACCTTGATGTAATGTTCAAAGCTGCAACTGAAGTAGTTTTAAACAACCACCTACTGAATTACCTTGACAACAGATCACACATATTAAATATATTCTTTTGATCTTCTGTGTATTCTTTCATTTCTTCCATTCTATTCTACTTTATTTTTACTCTATTCCTGTAAAGGACACTGCATGACCTTTACGTGTGATTACGGAATATATAAATAAACTTGACCCAAGTATAATACCCATAGATAATATATACACTCAGAACCAGATAAAACAATGACAACAATACTCTCATTTATATTATCCTGGTTCCTTTTAATCGGATTCTGGACCTGCAGTGAGTGCTTAGTGCATTTGTGCCTTTCACTAAGATGGTTAACAATAACTGATAGCTATTAAAGACCAGCTAAAATGTCTCTAAAATAGTAATAATAATCTAATTTACATTATCCTAACTGGTCCCTACTGCCACTAATACATTGTCACTTCATATAAAGGGTGATTACCTTCCAAATCTGGATGCTACTAATGTGACGTTAATAACGGAGTGCGTACCTGTGTTCTGGGCGGGGCTTGTGTCAGACGAGGAGGCGGGGTTGATCTTGGACACGCCCTCTCCCACTTCACCCTTCTCTTGTTCCTGCTGGAGTCGCTGCTGGAGAACGCTGATCACGGCGTCCTTCTCCAGGATCTGACCGTAAAGAGAACGGATCCTACAGAGACACACAGAGATATGTTAACGCTTAAACAGCAAATCCTGTTTTATTTACCTTTGGTTACATTTTAGGAACAACAATGAAACTTAAGATCATAGGAGTATAAAGTCTCTGCCCTTATAAAAATCTGCTTATGATACTTCAGATAACAGTTCAGGATTATTAGCGGGCTTCACATTTCACTACAGTTTGATTTAATTCAACTGGAATATTTTAGATTTACTTAAAAAAAAAACACTGAACAAACACTCTACACAGTAGTATAAGGTGAATATATACACTATAATACAACAGAATACAATTTTTCCAATGAACTATTTCCAATGAACTATTTTAACAATGTGTTCATGGGTATCACTGATTACTACTAGTTCTAACATTCCAAAATCAGTGCAGCTGAATTTTCATTATTGCACTCCCATGAGACTGCTTTGCAGTTTGACAGCTTGTACCTGTTCTCTACTTCTTGGTTCCTGAGCTCTGCTTGAGGCAAGTCTTCACTGAAACTGTTCTTGGTAGAATGACAGGGTGAGTGGTTGATTATGGTAGTGTCTCTGCAAAAAAAAAAAACAAACGAACCAAAGGATCTGATCAGAGATTGATTCAGTGTGCTGGGAATACACTTAAAGGTTACTTCCAAAGGTTCTTTCACTTGTAAGGCTAAGGGTTAATTCAGTGAGTGTGATTTTGTGGTGCTGTTTATAATAGGTACCTTTGAGCAGCAGCAGTTGCGGCTGCATCCATGGCGAACTCCCTCATGGTGCTCTCCTCCAGGTATTTCTGCTCCCAGCGCGTCATGTCGGCCTCCAGGGCCAAAATCCGCTCTTCACGCTCCCTCAGGCGCTCCAGCAGGGTAGCAACACTCACCGAGGACGAGGGGTCGGTGGTCAGACACGCCTGGGTCTGCCTCTGTAGAGGAGGGACAGAAAGACAAGCATGTAAGTAATCAGGTCCCATGTGAAATCATAATTACAAGGCACAAAGTAGTGTGGAAACACAAAGGATATCATAATGCTGTTACACACTTAGTCAATACCGTACTGTTTTTTTAATTTAACATCTGAAGTGGCTTTGGTATCTTCGTCAGGTTCCATAATTAAACAGTTACAGGTGTAATCAAGTGTTTATGGCCTAAAAGGTATGCTGCATTCAGAAAAATAATGAATTATCTACCATCAACCACAGAAAGCATGCGTGATGTGAGAGTAAAGTTCAACGAATCAAAGTGCAGGTATCAGTGTGTGCGCGCGTGTGTGTGTGTCTGCATACCTGCTGGTTTCTGAGTGTGCGTAGCTCCTGCTCCAGTCGTGTTCGGAGCTTCAGCTCTAGCCCCTCCCTCTTCTCGCATGTGGCCTGTAGCTGGGCCAGCGCCCCCTGCAGGCGCTCCACTTGCTCCACATACGCGCGCTTCCTCTGGAGCTCCACCTGCAGCTGCCGGCTGTGTGTACGGACTGAACTCAGCTCCCGCTCCAGCGCCTCGACCCGCTGCCGCTGAGCCTCCGCTTCACGCTCCATCTGCAATTTATGCAGCTTCTGCTCCTCAACTGAAAGATACATTACGAGAAATTTATCAGAAAACTCAGTAGACAAACCAGAGCATATACGAAATGGCATTAAAGCTACAGTTCACACAACTTTCACACAACTTTTGCCATTTAAAATGTAGTCCACCAGCCAAAACAGGTTTGGTGTCTGAAGTTTGCTTGTTGACTTTTGCATTAAATATGCTATATAACCTGTGATAGCCTTGGTTGGGATGTAACTAACAACTAAGTCTATGATAGATCAACTTTGTGTTCATCATTTGATTAATCTGCAAATGTAACTTCTTCTTTGGCTCCTCTCATTAAAAGTTCCATGTGTGAAACAAGCAATTTCTTCTTTTCAGGTGAAATGAAAGTCATGTCGCCCCCTACACTTCCTGCAATGCATTACAATCTGTCAGAATGACTGTAAATTCTATGAGCATTACAGACTATTACAGGGATTTACTTTAGTAGTCAAAGTAATCAATTATTCATTACATCCCTATAATTGAATGCTGAGAGCTCTAAGAAAAGCATGTTTGCCATGACCTCTCCCCATTGGTTTCCTGCTCAAAGGTGAAGAATTTGGTCTCATAATCACGAATGCCCCATTTACACAAGAGCCCGAGGAATGCAAAGAGATGGAGGAGGAGAAAAGAGGCGAGGCACCCTCCCTCTGACCCACATCCTCAAAGCCCAACATTCCTTCATCTGTTTCCCACCATTAACCCAAATTTCCCCCAATAACCCCAAGAGCCGCCACGACACTTATGAAAGACGAGTACCGGAGAACAAAGACTGTTCTGTTCGCTAAAGATGAGTCCCCAGGGTCGCTGGACAGTGCTGGACTGTCCCTCTGGATTCTTCTTTCTGGACAAAAGGTCATGCATCATGTCTAACACTCCCTCTGACCACCCTGGCGTACTAAGACGCTGTTATATGACTCAAATTCCTGAGTTAAAGAATACAAACACACTTCCTCTTCCAGCAAAGTGACTCAACAGAAAAGCAGCTTTCCACAGAGGTCAGGAGTTCTTCCAGACAGTATACAGGTCAGTCCTAAACAGTCACAACGGCCCTTATCTATGAAACGAATAAAAATCATATATAGCTAAGAATCAGTCATTTTAAAACCTGAATTTTATCAGTTCTGTGGTCCATATTTATAGGTAACATTGAATCATACAGTGTCACATTAACAAGTCTATTAGAGATTACAGAACACCTGGCAGTTTAAGGAAACTGTGTGAAGAAGGCCTGCTACATAAAAACGAGTGGGATATTAGCTTTCATTGCTTTTAGCTACATTAACTCCAGTGCTAAAGAACCAAACACCAAACATGTTACTCTGGCCTAAAACCAGTTCATTGTTATTTATTGTGTTATTTAAAACACAGTTGTGCCCCTTATCCTCACTGGTTTGATAGAATTCACAATTCTGTATCCCTGTTGTGTACATATAACCACTGGGAATCCCCCAAGACACACACTGAAATACACTGACGCAATGGCTAGTTAAAATAGACAAGACATTCGGTTTCCGAGCAGTAATGTTTTTGCTCTGTCTTCCTCCTGCATTTGCCAGTTTGTGGGGAAAACCGCCCTTGAGTATCCGCCAAAGCACTTGTAGCTTCCCAAAATATTTAATTTTGGCCAGAGTGCCCTTTTTAATTCAGTATTTGTTACTTAGCCTTCTGTTATAGGTTTACCCTTGTTTACTGCTATACTAATTATACTCACTTTGCACGAGAAGCTTGGACATGAGGTGCTGGTTTTGGTCGGCAGCTTCCACGTCTTTCGCTGCCTGAGCGCTGGTGTTCTCCAGGCTGTCTGTAAGAGTGAGAAACCAACAGCACACATGAAAACTACTTGCACAAAAAAAAGGCTTTTTAACCCGTCTTCTGTCTGTACTAACCACACAGCAACAACTAAGGTGATCTAAAGTATTACATGAACTTAATTGCATCATGTTGTGTGTTTATTGTGAGAAACATCTGAATATAAATCAGTGTTTTTCACTCTCAGGCCTGGTGTAGATTTAACACAAACGACCCAACAGCTTATTTACAGCCCTAAAGCTGCTGCTGTCTGAAAGCCTGAATGTTGCTGTATGCGGAGAGAGGGGGAAACCGTACATTTTATTGTTATTTTAAGGTCTGATGGTGGTGCCATGTGTACCTTTGAGCTCAGCATTGAGTTCCTGCAGTCTCTTAACCTCAGCCATCAGCTTGTTCCTCAGCGTCTGCTCCAGAGCCTCTCTCTTCACGCAGCCCTGCATCAGCGTCTCGTACGCTTCAGATATCCGCTGGATCTCCTGCTCCAACTGTTACACAGAGAGAGAGGATCAGAGACGGAGGGTAAATACTGTATCAAACACTGTGAGTGAATTCTCCCCCCACACTTGCACGGGGTTTGGAGAGAAAGGTGTGGGAACAGTCACACAGAAATGATGAGACGCTGTGATTCAAATGGGGCGAGTTCACACAGGGCAGTGTCTCAATTCTCTGTAATTATCATTCCTTCAGAGTGAGAGAGAGTTGAGCTACACTGACGTAACCCTCTCAGAAGTTAAACACATGGCTGTGGAATAGTTTGTCTGTCAGTCCAGCTGGAGTGGTTCTAGTGACCTCATCACTTTGAACACTTAATTTAGTTCTGAAAGTGTGCTGCATAGATGAACATATTATTATTAGTAGAAGTATTAGTATTATTATTATTATTGTTGTTGATATATATCACTGCGAGTTGTACTTGTATAACTATGCATGTGACAAATAAAGAATCTTGAATCTTAACAGTAAGATCAATAAGCGTGTTATTTTGATTGTTTTAGCATTAGTATTATTATATTATAATAGATAAACATAAATAATAAATATATCATTTGTATAGCAATCGGCTAAACCGATTAGCTGGCCTGCTCAGTTTGTCTCCAGACGTGACGGACTGAAAGGTGACGTCAAATGATATGAGAGAAAGGTGTGGCTGTGTTTAGTCTTTATTTAACCTTACCTGGGAATAAACCTCATTTCATGTCTAATATTAAGTATTTGACATTATTCCCCTGGTTTTATTATAAAACGTTCATTTTAAAACAGTGATAAATAAGCCCTAACCCTGAAAATGTTCAGGACCCCACAGAGCTTTCTGGAATTCTAGTACAGTTTTAAATCACAGATATAATATTACATGCGAATACTTTTGCTTATTTAACCTGCTTATTATCTGCTTAAGCAAACCTCACCGAGGAATAAACCTAATATCGCGTACATGTTAAGTATTTTCTCCTGATTTTTTAAAGAAAATGTATATTTCAAAACAGCAATAATTAAGCCCTAACCCTAGAAACTGAATCTACAAGAATGGAATCCGCTAGAATTATGGTACAGTTTTAAAGTACAAATATTGTATTGTCAGAGTTCCCCTGGGAAATCAATTACATTGCATACGACTGCACACAACTTTTATTTTAAAGAGTGTATCCTGCTTAGTAGCACAGATCGCTGCACGCCTCTCCTTCACTTTCTTGCTGAGTAACAGAGGAAAGCTGTTTAATCAGTGTCTCAGTGCAATTCCGCATTAGTGGTCCGATGGAGTTACGCAACTAAGGCAGGAAACACCTTTACCTTCTGAATCCTGGTGGCCTTCTCCACATGACCCTCCAGCTCCTGCCTCAGCCTCTCATTCTCCTTCATCAGGAGCTCCATCTGGTTGCAGCCCAGCTTTAACGCCTCCCTGCCTGCAGGGGGCGCGCTCGAGAACACATGGTGTGCTTCAGGCGACGGCACAGGTGGAACAAACCTAAATGGAAAGATGAATTATTAATGGACCTGTCAAAACATGCCCCAAGGAATTCACTCATTCATTCCAACGAGCCACCCATTAATTAGTCACCATGAGGCACGAAGTCAAAGCATGAGTGAACTGATGACTGAACAGTCTAACTATTTCAAACTCTAAAGCTTACGGGATACGTAAGGCTGGGCAATATGATATATATCATCATTAATGTGATAAATTACATCACAATATGTAACACTGAGCCTCTCTGAGCATACTGTGGTTATCAGTACTCGAGGAACCCAGACGAACTCAATGTTCCACTACAAAAAGAGCATAACAATCTGTTTAATTTGATTAACTTCAACACTATTTGTACTCAGTTTTTGATAATTTTCCAATATGGAACCACTGGATCTTTTAATCATGTAATGTCACGCCTCGTATCATTCTATTATATTTTGTCCATATCTCCAAAGCATATTTAAACAATTACACTCAGTAATGGAATGTTATGTGTAAACAAAGATAAATATGAGATAACTGTCAGTGAAAGAAACGACCTCCGTTTGAGACGAGTTAGTGATGAGGTGAGAAGTTTTTATGTGGCATTCATAACGTCAAAACCTTGTATGTTAATTTTTCTTTTTCTTTTTTTTTTTTTTTTTACTTTTGTATCATTTGATATTGCCAGCTGCTTTCACATTGTGCACAAAGCTCACAACGAACACACCAATAATAAGATTTTCAAATAAATGAATAACTAATAAAATGTTGCTGAGAAGGTTGCCTTTCACTTGTAAGGTATTTGTGTTTACTATTACCTTGTAAAACTCAGCATGTTGAAGATATAAAGTTTGACAGTTTTTCCACTATTAAGGGATATCGATACAGCAAAAATATGAAATCATGATCCTTGAACATTGAATTTTTCTAAACATACTACCTACAACTAATATATATTTTTTACTTGCTTTGCAATTTCCTGTAAGACTTTTCATTTTAGAGATACAGACTTTTTGACAGCTCTTACACTATTAAGGGAAATCAACAGAGCAAAAAAAACAACCTGACATTTTCAGAATACAACACTGAATTTGTCCAAACGTGCCTAAAAATTTTGTGAAAAGTTATTTACTTTTATACATTAAATATGACCAAACAAGACTAATTATACTTTCAATTTGTTTACTTTAACTTTTAATTGATTGATTGATGTTTGTAATTATTTGTGCATATGTTCAGCGTTGCTCAGAAAAGTGTCGTTCCAGTGCTAAAACTAATGAAGAACTAGGGAGGACAAACAGGAGAAGGGAAAATGTTGTGAATTAGATGATCCACTAATCCTGTACCTGTTGTGCTGACTGTGGAAAGGTGGTGGAGGTGCAGCGTAGAAAGACTCGTACTCCTGAGTGGGGCTCAGCATTGTTGCCTGGGACTGAAGGGGATATGAGTACTCAAGCCAAGGGCCATGTTTATCCTTGGCCCCCTGTACCAAGTGCTGGTGCTGGTTGGTGTTGTAGCCAGATATCTGGGGGAAGCTCCCAGAGGAGCTGATGGAGGCTGGGAGGGCGCCTGAAGCTTTACGCTGGAGCGACAGCTGCAATAACCGTTCGCTGAGTGACCTGGCATGGCCACGTTTCCCGTCCCACCTCTCGTCTTCATAGATCTGCATGGCACCCGGGTCATAGTCCTTGCTCGGCTGTCCACTGTGGTACCACTGGGATGCCAAATACTGCGAGTGCGCCTTGGCTTGCTCATAAGTGGGCAGCTGCTCATGGCAGTGGGGAAAGAGCTGGTAGCTTTCTGAGTGCAGGAAATCGCCCTGGTGCTCCTGGCCCTGGGGCTCCTGTCTTGCAGAAAGCTTTGGAGACTGAGGTTCCTCCTGGGAGAGGCTTTCAGAAGAAGACTGAGAAGATCCAGCACCTCCACTGCCACCTCCTCCTCGCCGCAAGGCCTGCTGCTGGATGGCAAGGAGGGTTCGAGTGTCCGTGGGGTTTCCATAACGAAGCTGCTCCTGGATTAGTCGGTGCAGGACTGTGCCTGAAGCCTCTTCCATTCTCATTTTATTATATGAAGGTATGCACTATGGGGAGAAGACCTGAATGGAGATCAACAGACAGCAGTCAAACACTATAATCTCCCTGCACACATATAATGAACAGTTTTAAGTGAAAGACAATGCAAGATGACTGATGTAAACATACTTATCCAGCTATACAGAATGTAAACAGACAACAGAAAGCTTCCATGCAACTAGAAAAGGTCTTCATACTCAATCAATATTATCAATTTTTAGAGAGGATAATTTGTTTTGGTAGGGTAAGACAACGTCAAGCTTGTGTTGACAAATGGGTCACTCTTTGGTAGAAACTGACTCGATAAATCAATAAGAGAAAGATTTTTAAATACAATTTTAACTTTTCCGTTCCACCTTAAATTCTACAGCAGGTCCATTCTAGCCAGAATGGTCAATTAAAGTCGAAAAAACCCGAATAAAATTAGTCCCTCCTAAACTATTTCTCTTCGACAGACTCCTGATATTAATCTAAACTCCAGTTTCTTGTACTTGGAGCCAGAATATCTTATTTAACTATGTTGCAAACATAAAGACAGACAGACATTACTTTGCCACTCTACCAGACGAGAACTCGCCATTAAAGTGATTTCATTTTGAAAAAGCCTTAACCTACCTGGCTTATTCTTTCTCTTCAGCTAGAAACTGTTGCTCTCCGTCCAGGTCCTGCTTGTGAATGTATGTTTATTTCATTTTCTCCTCTCTGTAGAGTCCGTCTTCCTCCACAGCTCCAGCTCGACTGAGCGCTGCGCGGGTGAATCGTTTC
>JBBIGA010022388.1:0-14397 GCA_037576975.1 Alestes dentex | reverse complement strand
TAAACACTCAGAGACACGTGGAGCTTCACTGGGGGGACAGAGAATAAAACGGCTGGATTTGTGTCGGAGACGTCTGGCTCCATTCACCTCCACTGTAAAGAAATCAGAGTCTCTGTAATGAACCGTTTCACACCAAAGCCACTCTGGATGACTGTTTACACTGAATTATGAGGGGGATTTTGGTTGAATCTCCCTTTAAATGTTCACCCGCAGAAAATAAACCAAACTCATCTGCTCAGATGGTCTCACAACGTCAGAGAAACACAGCAGCGCTCCGGACCTGTCCCTGCAGTCGCTACACTCATTCTTATGGTGACCGGAGGCGGCTCATGTTTATTGGGAATTTTCAGAATATGTTATTTCGGTTTAGTGTTTTTTTTTTCCTCTCTCTCGCCTGGAAAACTCTTCGGGAAGACTCCCCGGGCTCGTCCCAGCAGCTCCATTAACCGTCTCTGCCTCATTAATTCACCGTGTTCATCTGAGACACCTCACACAACGCACTCGCATAATTAACATCTAACAAGGTAGGAGAACCGAGGCCTCCAGGAAGAGCCCAAGCAGCAGCAGATCTATCAGCTTCGGCTCAAATCCACTTAAATATGCGACGTTATGCTCTGCGTTGTGGTCTCGGCACTCTTGGGGATGCTGAAACAGCAGCTAATGATACGCCGCGGTATTATTATTAGACTAATGTGGGAGAGCAATATTTTTAGCCTCTTCCATAGCAGCACAAAACATCCTGTGGGTCACACTAGGTGTAAATACCTCTGCCTGATGTTACTATCTTCTGCATGTATTCACAGTGTGTGTCAGTGTGTGTATAAATACGCTTAACGTGTGTCATATCCAAGGTTACAGGCTAAGATCCAGTGTCTCAATAGAAATAAAGCAGATCTCGGGAGAAACAATAACCGAATCTCTGAAAGCAAAGAAAACTCCATCAAATCCATTCAAATTCTCCTACTTCAGCACAATTACCTTCAGAATTACTTTTAAGTATAAACTGAAAACGCAAACACGGCCGTGTTCCGTTCCATCCATCCACCCATATATCTAACCATACATCTATCTATCCACTATCCATTATCTAACTCTTCATCCATTTATCCACCCAGTTATTCAAAAATCCATCTATATGTCCATATATACAGACACACTACAGGCCAGAAGTTTGGACCCTCTTTCAAAATTCTATTACATAAAACCTTAGAAATGCTTAGAACAAATGTAACTGACTGGTTCTGAAGTGTAACAGTATTCACTGTAGGTGCACTTTAAGTGAAAGTTTCTGAAGAAGTTTAATCTAAACCCTTTTCCAGCAGAACCAGTTGTGTGTGATGTTCTGGATCATGTGGAACTTGTGGGTCTCCAGCTGGTCCCAGCAGCTCAATGGGAGAAAGCTCTGGAGACTGGGGAGGACAAGACGTCCCTCTCTAAACTTCCTGCTCCTCTCTGGACTGGAGAGAACTTTGGCACAATTCTGAAGAATATTTGGGATCATTATCCTGTCGAAGAATGACGTTTTGTCCAGTGATCCATAAACCAGAAGGAACTGTGTGATGTTGAAGAACTGAGTGATCCTTTTCCTTCTTCATGATCAACACAAAGTGAATGTCGGTCACTTAAGACAGACCTGATGTCTCTTCAGAACCAACAGTTTGACCCTTTGTGGCTAAGTGTGTTACTACAGACTATAAAATACTGAAAACCTGTACGTTACATTTGTTTTAAGTATTTGTTTTCTTTTAATAGAATTTTGAAAAAGCACCGTATATCCACACACACACACACACACACACACACACACACACACACACACACACACACACACACACACACAGTCCATTCATCATATATCTATAATCCATTCATTCATTTATCCATCTTTATATCTATCCATTTATCCATCTGTTCATCTCAAGAATTAGATTCTTCTTTAAAAAAAACACTGAACACGCAAACATACCGGGGGAGCACAGAGTGGTGGAAAACAGAATGTATCTATAAATCTGTTTGAAACCATAAAGCAGCACGAGACACCAGCGTACCTTCACGTCTGCAGTATTATTAGAAACTGAGAATTGGAGCTCCGTCTGCGTTTTTTTCCAGTGTGTATGTGAAGGTTGTAGCTTTAAGGCTGGACAGAGGGCTGCTGGTGTAAATCGTCCCGCTCGGCCTCTTTCTCCTCCCCGTCCTGGTGCCCCTCGGCCCCCTGCCAGAACAGGTTTCAGCCCCCCGGCCCTCCCTCCGTTTTACAGCCCCGGTTTATGGCTGCCCCTGGTTTCTCTTTCTGCCCTCTTTTCCTCAGCGTTTTACGGCACGCAACACACGAGACGCCCCCTCCCCTGCGCTGTCTGAGATTTTAAGTGCCTTGCCCACTAAAGTTCTTTTTTTTTTTTTTTGGTGGGGAGACCAGCCTCCCCCCACCTTGGAATGTGAGATCGTATTCTATTAACAACCAGAACGCGGGTTCAGATCAGACGAGGAGCTCTAACATCTGCAGAGCTGCAGCAAACATCCAACAATAGTCTATAACATTAAACAAGGAAACAGCTGGGCAACAGGATATATACTGTCATCGTGATACATTAAATATGCCTTTCTGAGCGTGTCACAACTTCACCAGCACATAAAGAACACTAGGCAACTGCATGTTGCGTCACAAATAATTTAATTAATCCTGTTTGGCTGGGTTCAGGTGTGCGTAGTGTGTTAAACGTAAAATAGAAAATCACTTGTACTCAGTTTTAATTGTATTTTTTGATGTGGTTCATTTTTATCAAGTCAGAAAAAAAAAACATTTTCCCCAAATTATTAAATCTCAGTAGCCACATCGCCCCCTGTGCTTCCTGTAGAGTATTACAGTCTGTCACAATGACCATGTGATTCATAGGAACATTATAGAGTACTTATTTTAAATAGCCTTTAACATGAGGTTCTTTAAAAATTTAAAATGTTATTCTTTTTACACTACCTGGCTTTTATTATAATTATGATTGTTGCTTATCAATCTGTAATTATATGGAAAACAATACAAACTGACTGAGGTTTCTGAGGAGCAAAAGTCTGAACTTGAGAAACTCCTTCAAAAAGTACATTTTACACCAAGGTTGCTCCTAGAATGAGGAACCTTTGCTTTTTAAGGGCGCTCTGTTACAGAAGCGATTAAATTAGAGCACCTTCCAGTAACACAGATGCAGAATCGCCCATCTGTAACCAAGCTGATGGCCCCGGAGTCCGAGAGCATCGCGGCAGCGGGGCAGAGTAGCTTAGGCAGATTTAGCCTTAGCAACAGAATCTGTCAGCGCGTTTGGGCACGGCGCCTTCCAAATCCGCCTTAGCGAAGCGCAAATAGCACTTCCTCTACGAGAGCGCGAGCGCCAGGGAGGCCAAGAAGCCGTGGAGGGGGAGGTTATGGATTACCGAGCTCAGAAAGGCCGAGACAAAAAGGCAGGATGTTTAAAATGAGTTCTTCAGTTCAGGCGGCCGCTCCAATGAAGAACCTTTGAGGAACGGCGTGTTCTGTGTGGTTCGAACAGAAGCCTGTGGTTTCAGCGCTGGCTCGCTGGAGCGGCACTTTAAAGAGCGCAACAGCCATTAGCACAGGAGGGCCGTACTTCATGTCTGGAAGGGCGCCATGGGTTGTGAAATTCCTCCCTTAAGTCCTGACACTAGCATTACTCCACACCTTTATTACAGAGAGGCTGCTACTGAGGAGAAGAGACCTGGCAAAAGAATACATTTGCACAAGTTCCTCCCCTCACCTGAGGGTAGCGGATCACCAGCGCTCGGTATTTTTAGGTCTGCACTGGATATACAAAGCCAAATCTATCAATTTTTCCAGAATTCACCTTAATTCAGTGATTTGGTGTGAAACGGTTCATTGTAGAGACTGATTTCTTTCCAGTGGAACTGAATGGAACCAGACGTCTCCACAAATCCAGCCGTTTTATTCTCTGTCCCCCGCAGTAAAGCTCCACGTGTCTCTGAGTGTTTATATGGATGTTGATGATGTAAAATAGTGAATCTAAACTAAATCACTTTTCTTTGGGGACTATTTTGCCTCACGACGCCCTGCATCTCTCCACCATGAATGTGTTTAGTTTTAGGGCCAAAATCTTCTCAGAACTCTGGTAGAACAACGTCTCAGGCATCAGGCGGCACAACCAGGACCATCTGATTGAATAACTTTTGGTGAGGGAGATTTTGGAGGCGGACGTCTGGTTCTATTCACGACCACTGTGCAAGATACCGACAGTTCACTCAGTTTCTCTAGAATGGACTGTTTCAGATCAACTCCAACACTGCAGCCCCTTATTATGAAGGAACTTTGTGAGAATCAGAGGATTTTCCTGACAAAATTCAGGCTTAACGCTGGCTGCTATTCATGTTCTTAAGCTATTCAGTCTGTTTGCCCAGGAAAAAAACGAAAGAAGCTAATACTTGACACCAAAGAAGGCTTGGAAGATCTGAGGAAGCCATCTGACTGCACCACCAATCTATTCCACTATATGTTCCACACACTTCAGCATTTAAAATATTTGCCTGCAAGCCTGGTTGAAATCAATCGTCATAATTTAGACACCGCTCAGCCAGAAGCCTCGGATCTACCACTCGGCCGCGGAGGGAAAGCTAACCATTTGAGAATTCCCACAAAGTTCTCCAAGATCAACACGTTTCCCACTTCAGAGGCGAAGCATTTAGCACATGTTCATGAGCCTCCGCGTCTGTGGTGGTGGACGGGGAGATCCCAACATTCCTGTGTTGATCTGGTTCTGGCACATTAATAAGATCCTTAGAATCCACGATGCACAATTAGTGGCCGTCCGAGAAAACCTCAGGCCAGCAAACTCTCTTCAGACACTTCCAAAAGGGACATAGTGACAAATCCTACGCTAATTAATTTCTCCACAACCATTTCTAACCTCTCTTTACGCGTTCGAATGACTGCCCTGTATTGGCGGCCCAGGCTTCAACATTCCTTATAACTTCATTGTTATTGCTGTAGGCTGAGCAAACATGCTGATGTGAATTTGCTGTTTTTGTGATGTCACAGAAACCAGCACATTTACAACAGGTTGTTTTGCTCCCACAGATGGACTTGGGAGTGGGTTTTAAAACTTTACATACTACCATGAACCCTTGTTAAAAAGGAGGAGGTGCCTTCTCCTCATACAGATGTGTGAAGTTTGCTTCCTTAGTTATAGCGTTGGGGCTACAAGGCTAATGTCGCTAACAAGCAATGGCAGCTTATACCCCACCAATTAGCATGGTGCTGCTAACGGATGAGTTCAGTAAACCCCTACAAACTCGCTTATGTGGTTTCGCAAGTACTTAAAGAACACCGACCGCCTGCCCATTATTTTTCTAACAGGCGACAGAGAAGTCTGCAAGAGTTGGAGCGCCCCCAGTCAAACAACGTGTTTTTGTTGATTTTATAAGTGTAAAATAAGTCCACACACTTCAGCATTTAAAGTGTGTCCACAGACACACACTTTAACACACACTTACTGTTCATTAGCATGAATTTAGCATCTTGGAGAAAAATAAAGCTTCTTAAGCCATTTTTCATATTATTTACAGAAATTATGCAGAAAATGGCAACTTCAAATGTGTTCTATGCAGAATGGAGGTACCTATTTACACTTAGAAAATAAACAAAAGGACTTGGCCTTAATTAGCCCTGTTTAAATGGGTTCCATGCAGTGAAATATTGAAGAATAATGATAGTATTTTTTACAGGCCTGTCCCAGCGTATCAATCCCCCCAAAAAAAAAACAACACACACACACTACTGCAATACGTCGTCTAACGTTACGTTTCTGAAATGTCACGGTGTTATTTTTTGACCCCGTGTCACCGCACGACATGCTATTACCTATAAAAACATCTAGAAGCAGCTAAAACGGGCTGTACATTCGCCCGTATGGAGAACAGCTCACCACGATTACAGACGTTAAAGTGGAAAACATGCCTACACTTTGCGGGAAGCGGTAAATGTACGCGTTTTTTTTTTTTCGCTGTTCCTTGCAGCTACGCATCGCGCGGAGACCGCAGGAGCTCCTGGTACACCACCAGCTGCTTGCGTTTGTGTATCCACAGCTCCTTCCACGTTCCTCGGAGCACAGATGTGGGACTGCGCTCCTCCAGAGAGCCAGCATGCCCGGCTCGCGCAGGAATCCTGCTCTGTATTTAAGGCTAAGAGAAATAAACACTCGGCCCGGCTCGCCAAAACCGCAGCGAGACGAGCGCGGCCCCTGCCAGCGAGGGGGGCTGCTGGAAAAAAAAACGCCACCACGCGAGCTCAGCTGTGCGCCGGGCAGGGAGGCAGGCTGGAGTCGAGGCGAGGCCAGCGCTTCAGAAAACTCCGGCCTGCCACCGTTTCCTTCCTCCTCTTTCCACCCGGCTCTTCTCCAGCCTCGTCCCCAGCGCCGCCACACCGGCCCCATTGTTCCCTCCAGCGCTCTGCCGTTCATGGGAAACGATAAAACGACGCACGTTCTTCCTCTAGTTGGGACTTCCTCACTCAAGAGCCACATGAAACTCATCAAGAGGCCCCAGTAAATACCGGCCATGCTGTGGATCCATTAGAGGCACCAGGAGAGCATTCAAGGCCACATGGCTTCACTACTGGTTAGAAGCATGTAAGCATTCAGGAGGCGTCCTCTCTGTAAAACCAGCTAAAGACGCTCACCACAGTGTTCACAGTGGAGGTGAATGGATCCAGACGTCTGACTCCAAAAGCTCCCTCACAAAGTTATTCCATTAAATGGTTACGGTTGCGCCGCTTGACGCCTGAGATGTTGTTCTACCAACGTTTTGAGAAGCTTTTGGTCCTAAAAGTAAATCCGTCTCACGTAAGGACGTCATCAACATCCATATAAACACTCAGAGACACGTGGAGCTTCACTGAGGGGCAATAGAGAATGAAACGGCTGGATTTATGCTGGAGACGTCTGGTTCCATTCACCTCCACTGTACAGAAGTCTGAGTCTCTACAATTCAATGTTTCACATCAAACACTCGATGAACTAACAATTTAGCTAGGGGGGAAATTGGCACGTTTGGCAATTTACATGTTCCGTTATCTGGGTATTAATAGTCACTTTTTGCCATTACCAATAAAACAGCAGGTCATCAGTATCAGATGATTTAACAGTCAACTGTTATATTGACTTTTCTCCCAAATAAACACAAAAACACACAGAGGTGTGAAGAGTCATGGCGTGTTTGGATGAGGCCGAGTGCCGTGTTCACAGCTTCAGAAACACAAATTCAAATTCCTCCATTTCCATAATCCATTTTTCCCTGTATATAAATATTTGTCGTTGCAGTGGGGGGGACGGAGACATGGCGGCGGCGGTCTCACGGGAGATGGGGGGGGGGCGTGATGGAGGGGTGTAGAGAGATCAGTCTGCCTGCTGTCACTCCGGCAGCCTTCAGAGTGATGGAGAGCTTTTCAAACAGGCCGTGATGGATGCCTCCTGAGATCCGGAGCGGAGAGGTAGCAGGACCTTGTGAAAAGGAGGCCCAATCTGTCCCTGGTGACCGCGCAGGACGAACCGGCGCGCTCCAAGGCCAAAAGAACCATTAAAAAAAGACCCCATGCAATCACGGTGTGGGGCACAAAGGAGACGGAGGGGGAGGAAACGGGGAAGGATGACAGCGTTCTGACACGAAATCCTAACATCTCTACTTATTTACCTTATTTATTCTTTTATTTACTGACATTTTTTTTTTAAGTGTCAGCTGCCGCTTTAAAAGTTGGAACATTTCTAGATCTCAGATACTGAACTGCCCCGCGCCACCCCCCCAACCCACCCCAATTATTTTATTTTCCTTTTTTAATCAACTTTTTTTATGTAAATAAATGTAATGAGACTGTTGTGGGAGGAACAAGAAGTGACGCTGATCCATTTGTCACGAAATGTGGAAAAAGTATAAGGGACATTACATACATTCTATTATTTTCTTTGAAACGAACATTAAAATCTAAATTAAATATCGTTTATGTTTAAAACAATACTGTGAAAATGTTTCCCCTCGTTCTGAAACATCATAGCCTAAAGCTAGTCCTACACTTAATTTTGGCCAGTACCACTAATAATAATAATAACAGTAAAATTATACTGAATATTATGACAATTAAGGAGGTCTGATGATCAGATTTAGATCACTAAACACTAAAACATCTGCATTTTGTCAATTTTACCGCGTCTGTAAGATTGCAGGAACGCAGATAATTGCGTTTCACTGATTTTAGTCCCAGTTTCTCAAACCTGCATGTCAAAAAAAAAAAAAATAAAAAATCGGATGTCATCATTGGCCCACAACAATCAGCTCCTGATTATAATATATAATAATTACTGAAATCAGTGGAGTTCACTTTCACAGCCCTGAACCTGAACATGCGTAATCTCGCCATCTCAGCCGGGCCGCTCGGAGGAACCTGCGGGAAACGCTAATGCTGGGACGGGAACTTCTCGGAGCTCTGCAGAGATCCGGCGGCAGATAGGTTTGATCTTTGAGCAATCCATTTCCCACAAGTCCTGTTTCCTCGTGGCTGTGAGTGAGGCTGAGTGAGGCTGAGTGAAGCCAGCGCGTCTCGCTGACCTCCCTGACTCTCCAGGAGTGTGGGGGGGTGAATACTAGCGTGGGTGGTGGAGTGGCTGTCTCTCCGTTAAGAAAGGAACGCCGGCCTGCAGAACAAATCATCCCTCAAACAGGCTTAAGCCAGCTTACCCGCCTCGACACGTCCGAACAATCGGCACAGACGCGCCGCCGCGTTTCCGGGTAGATTCTGACCTGCAGAAAAACGTCACGCTCGTTCTCTGGACGCGTGCCAAGAGCCCTGCCACACAAACGGAGCGCTTTCCCACCGTCTATACGCCGTACAGGTAAAAGGAAAAGGAAAGTGGCCCCATATTCACGAGTGAACACACCGCAGCACAGAAAACAGAGTGAACAGTTTGAAATTCTCTCTCTGCATTTAACCCATTCACCAAGTGAAGCAGGGGGCTGCCACCAACGAGGGGCGCCGGGGAGCAGTGTGTGGGGACGGTACCTTTCTCAAGGGAACACCAGTGGTGCCACTAGAAGTTGGGATTTGAACCCACAACCTTCTGATTGCAGGGGCAACGCCCTGACCACTAGATGTTTATATTTTACTTCATGTTACCTCGTTTACAGGCTTAGGAATGTATTTTTCTAATCAGTGTGGGTTTAGTCCTAAGTTCTGCATTTTATAACTGCGTATAAGCGTTTTTTTTAAAGAAAAAAGGGGGGTTGTAAAATAAGTGTTTATAAAGTGTTTACACTGTTAACAATTCCTTTTTTTCCCCGATAAAAAAGGTCATGATAAGAAAAGCAGGGCAGTGACAGCCGCAGTAAGGCCACAACGGTCAACAAAGTGACCCCAAGCCCCGCTGACAAAACAACAACCCCTCCATCAAAACGTCCACAACCAATCAACCCCCGCCCCCCGCCCCCCAAAAAAAACACCCGTCACCCAAATACACCCCCCCTCCAACAATAAACTTCTTGTACTGGTATCATCTGATACAAATCCCACATCCGTGTATCCCAAATCCATTATGCCGTCAATGAGCTCGACTGAAATGAAAATTGTGTGGCCAATACCGATACTGAATTCAAGCCAATACACTTGACGATAATATCTTCTGATATCTTTTTATACTTAGATATTACATTTTATATTTCAGCAGCTTGCATTAATCTGTGCTTTACTGACTGAAGAGTGTCAGTCGTCACTTATTACACATCTAAAAAAAAAAAAGAGCAGAAGCTCTCAAACAATACAAATAAAGCATTGGATGCTATGCAGCCTACTTCCCCCCTGTTAATTACATCTAGTTTTTTTTTTCCTTCAAGTTTCAAGACTTTATATTCTCATGTTAATGGTGAGTTCCAGGTGCTTCTTGCATCTCCTGATCTAATCGCCCAATATGCGTGATTGACTGATTAGTGATTTAAGGAATTTTCCAAAAGATCTGAGGAAATCATGTGCTTACAGAACACTAACGTAAGACTAAACTCAAAAATATATTACAACTCCACCTAGGAAAGTACTGAACGTTTTATGAGAGATGTTTAACTGTAATTTGTATTTAATACTAACTTTAAACTGCAGTGGAGTCCTGAGTCTGTTACTGTTGGCCACAAACACCAGCAAATTCACTTTTTCCTTAAACACAAGATCCCAGACAAGTACGTTGTGGTTGTGTGGTCACAAATTGATCTCCCTGATTTGTTGGGTGTCCATGTGCTCAATTAAAGACCTCCCATGCTTAAAGGCCAGCACTTAATTCCCATTCAATCCCCACTTTAATCGATCCATCATTAAATTCAATCAGGAGCTGCTGATGGAACCGAACAGGCCTTTTCCACCAAGAGAATCAGGAATCTTCTTCTAAGATGTAAATTCTTGCTGCTTTGTTTTTTATGGGTCTGTTTTTGTTTACACTTAGTCTTATTTTATAGGCAGAAACACACTTCCTGCTTATATAGATTTAAACACTTTGCCAAGGTGAGTAGAGACTATTGAACTGTTTTTGATAGAACAGCATTATATCAGCCATATAATCAGCAACCCTGCACTTATCTAGCGTTATGTCAGAAAAGCAATGACCATAAAAAAACTGCGCTGCCGTTGCCAGGTGATTTGTTCACAGTTTTGTTTTTATTTAATCTTGTGGGCTTCACTCAAGATACTTTAGAGACTTAAATAATCTGGATTGTTTTGAACGGAAGAGTTACGTAAGAATATAAATCCCTCTGTCTGGTTAAAGTGAGTAAGAGTCAGACCCCCAGCCCCTAAAAATAAAGCTGCATCAATACTTTAGCCATCACAATCCACAGCACGGCTTAAAACACGTCAATCCTGGAATCGCAGAAGGTCGCAATATGCAAATGAGCCCAATGAGGCCAAACAAGTGATGGCCAATCACGGCTCCGGATGACTTTCGGCGGCTGCTCAGACGCATCAAGGGACGCAATCCAAAAAAAGTGAATTATTTTAGTTTTTAAACCATGTCATTATTGATTCACTGATGTGTGTCTATATGTGGCCAGGCCTGGGGCGCCTGAACTATTCTGAAAAAATTCACATATGAAGCCGGTTTCTAACTGCACCAAAGACATAATAGTTCTTCTGCACTAGAGCTGCACAATATGGACAAAATTGTTGCGACTATACTGCGACTGAAAAATCAATATATTATGGGTCCCACATCATGACTTTTCTCTAATTAATACAGCTTGATAAACATAGGTTGGAAATGGGTCATATATGAATGAATTACAAATATTTGTGGTATACAAACCTACACAAACACCACAGAATGAATGAAATCAAAAAGAAATATGGGCCTTTAAAGAACACTTTGGCGAAGCAAAGTCTTTCATGGTTAGAGATTGGCCAAAATAGACTTTTGTTGGATTACAGGATTATCAAAACACCCAGTAACTCACCTGGAGTTATCGCAAAGACCGATATTACGAATAACTGCAGACAGCGTATTGTTCAGCACCATTAAAGGTGGAATGAAAACCCAAATATGAAGCCTCCCGAGACCCCAGGATGCGACTGCAGCACCCTTGCAATGATTAACAGTTGGTTTTGGCCAAAACATCAACACTGGATTTAAATCAGACGCTGGTGAATAACAAGGCAACTTAAGCACCGTAGTATTTCGTCCATGGAGCGAAGACCTACTACAAAGCGTATCCAGCTAGTCCCGCTCAAAAGGCTGTGAGTCCACAAACAAAACAAAACCCAAGCCAACACAACCAGAGCCAAGCACTGTAGGGCCAAACACACGGCGGACAACCAAGACAACCGGCATATATCTCACACATCCACCTAAAAGCATAAACTTTTCTTGCCAGAAGCCCCCCCCCCCACCAAACACACACCCTTATCAGCCGGTGCTTGGCCAATTGGCGTCCCATTGAAGCCAAAGACCCCCAACCCCCCACTATCAACACCCCTGTGGATTACAAACGAATGTGGTGATTAAACCAAAGGTCCCCGATCCAAATCCCAGACAGTCCACATATTTGTTCAATCCCTTCTGCAAACACACCTCATTCAGGTAATCAAGGCCTTCGGAGGCCCATCTGCATGCTACAGATGCTTCAGAAACTTGGATTTAATACAAAAACATGTTCTGGCCAAGGGTCATCAGGCACTAAATTGGGAAACACTGGATGTTTTAAGACCACCTAGAGCAAAGATATTAAAATCTGGACCTTAAATCAAGCGAATGTTAGAGATTACACCCTACCAGCGCAAGTTAACCGGGCGGCCAGCATGAACCCTCAGGTCTGGAGAGGCACACAGCGCCCAGACCCGAGTCTCTCAGGCCTACAGTGGTCTGGAAGGTGTTGGGAGTAAAAGTAGTTTAAAGTTTAATGCCACATCAAAAACAACAGTTATCTCATGGCAAAAAGTTATATGAAACAATATAAACCACCTGAAAACAAGAGGCTTAAAAAAAACAATTAGCAAGTTAATAAATAATCTAAATAAGACTCTTTAAATCAGTACCTCCTTAAAGACATCTTCCAGACTATTTTGGCAGTAAAATCACTGCCTTGTGTTACTCAGAGAAGAACAACAAAGTTAAAAATGTTTCAGTGACATTTTAACTTTGTTGAAAATGTCAGTGAAACATTTTTGGCATGACAGGGTTCTTCACCTAATACAGACCAATAGAGCATCTTGTATAGACTATTTGATTGTGTCTAGTTTGAAAAGAAAACCACTGACTCTTATTAACAGCACGGTTCATTTCATGCAGTCTGTTATGCTGTTGGGTGACTACTTTGCCACTTTGACCACAGCATAAAATTCTCTCTGTATTTAACCCATTTAACACAATCACCAAGCGAAGCGGCGGGCAGCCAGGAACACAGCGCCCAGGGAGCCGTGCGTGGGGACGGTACCTTGCCCAAGGGAACCTCAGTGGTGCCACTAACAGCCCTGGGATTCGAACCCATGACCTTCTGATCTCAGGGCCAACCTCCTAACCACTAGGCCACCAGCTGCCCCATTCATACCATTCAGTTTGCCACTTATTACAGTTATAGGACACCAGCACAGGTCTGAGATCTGAAACAGGGTCTGGAAGGTGTGGGAGAAAGCAGAAGAAGTGAACCTACAGTGAGTGGATCCGCTCCAGTGCTGGGATCGAATAGACGCACTGAATCCTCGAGGTCCTCCAGCCACCAGGCCCTTGTCAGGAACCAGACAAGCCCGGCTCTGCTGGTAGTAATCCATGGTTAAAAAGTGGCTGGGGCTGGCTGTGAGCCCCACAACGTCCACACTTTCATACATGGTGCAAAAAAGTTGGGAGAAAAAAAACAACAAAAATCCCAAAAATGTGTGTCCTATAGCTCCAGAACCAGACTCCAGGTCATTCCAGAATAACAGTGAAGTCTCAGCAGGCCTGGAAATCTGAGATAAACATGATTTTTCTCCAGATTTCACTAAGAAAAACAACAAAAAGGCCTTAGAAAGGGAAGAACCGAGTATTTGAGAGTGTGTTTAGAGTCTATGTAGTTTGAAACCCTACTACAGTCCCAATGGGATCTCTCACACACACTCACTCACTCACACACACACACATACACACACACACTCAGTGCAACAACTTGGTTCGTCGTCGCTCCATAATCACAATTTCGCGCATTAAAGGTGTAAAAATCGAGGGGTTTTGGTTCAAATGTAAATAAACAACCCGCTGCTGAAACTAAATGCAGAAAAAAACGTAAACAAAGTGGCAGGAGTCCAGAAAACTGAGGTGTTTTGGAAAAAACAGCTGAGAAAAACGCGTCCTCGCGGCTCCCCGGCTCCGTTAGACAGTCGGTGAGGTTTCCGAGGTGAAATCCGTCCACGTTTTCGGTGCGAAATTAATTTTTTTTTTATCATCCAGACTCGGTTTCAGAGGCAGCGAGGCTAAGGATAATGTTACCCCGGAGATAATCCCCCGCGCCCGGCTGCGCTGCCCCGCCACTCCGCCTCGCTCTCTCCACGGAAAACAGCACTAAACACCCAGCAAGCCGGCACGGAACTTTCTCTCTCCTCCCGTGTGTTTAACTCCTATCGCGGGACGGGTTCGGGTGAGTTAAAGCCCGGTTCCTCCGTGTTCTCTCTCTTTCTTTCTCTCTCTTTCTCTCTCTCTCCCTCCAGCCCGAGACCCAGCGCGCCGCACTGACGAGACGCAGCAGCTGCGAGGTAAGCCCCGCCTCCTTCACACAAAGACACGCCCACTTCACAAACAGGCCCGCCTTCTGCACAGCAAGTCCCGCCCACCTCACCTTCCCACTTCCCTCATTGGCTCCTGACTTATTTATACAGTTTAATTTTACTCACAC
>JBBIGA010022331.1:0-14400 GCA_037576975.1 Alestes dentex | reverse complement strand
ACACACACACACACACACACACACACACACACACACAAACACACACAAACACACACAAACACACACAAACACACACATACACATACACATACAAAGACAGGAGAGCTCACATAGAACAGCAGAGCAGCACCAGAGTCTGGACACACACACTTTCTGTTTCTGCAGTAAATGTGTGTATAAACACCAGGTGCTAAAACTTTTTTACATTTAAAGACTTTGAATAAAAAGATCAGTGTGTGTGTGAGAGTCTCCTCTCTTTCACTAAAGAGAGTATTCAGACTCTCAGGTGGATCTGATCTGATCATCAGAAGCTTCTGGACAAACTGGTAGAGTTTGAGTTAAACTGGAACCAAAAGCGAAAAAAATAATGTTGCACGTTAGATTAAGTGTCTGTAATAACTGTGTAGTTACACATTAATAATGCATGTCAAGTCTGATGATGTGCAGTCACACTTTAATAACACATGTTACAACAGTGTATTCACTGTTAAAGCTGGATTACATCCATGTTGCCGCCAGCTCGGCAACCACGAACACAACAGTGAGGATAGTTCCAACATCTGCAATAACACAGTGTATTTATTTACAGTCCAGAACTAACATGTCGGATCTACTTTTTTAGGCGGAAGAATTGGACAATATTAAGAAGGGGTATTTGAAACAGTGTTTAGGGTTTCGTTGCTTTACTTCTTTCTTTCTTCAAAACTGCCATATAAAAGCAGCAGAACAGAGGACACGGTGCAGTGCAGTGAATTAAATCACAGCCTGGATGATCCACCGTGACCAAATCACGGTCATGGTATTCACCAGAACACACTGCCTCCAGCGTCCTCTTTAAGGTCAGGTGGGTCCAGACTCTGGGCGGCTCTTATAAAGTTACCGTGAGTCTCCTGTCTGCACAAATACCCCACAAATACACATTCCACACAGTTTATTACAAACACAAAACACGCTTTTTAACGACTGAGGAGAGCCGTCCAGGGTCCTGTGAAAAAGAAGAAGTCCGGCGGGTGCCAGGTCATGAATAAAAGCTTATTGAAACTTTCCAGACAAAACACATTCGCGTTTACCAACCCAATGTGATCTTCATGTGTCATCCCGATTATTACAATGGAAGAAATACAAATAAATCAATACTATATATATATATATAACTGTAAAGATAATAAATATGAACAATCAATGCAATACAACACATAGATCCAAAATTAAATGAAAAAAATGTATTTCAATGTAATTATGAATTATAAATTCAGTGTAATTCAATGTACTGTTGAGTTACTAGACAGTGAGAGTGACTGAGTGCATTCCTCAGGGTTACCTCTTTGGCCCAGGCTGGTTTCTCACTGGGGTTCACCGGGTCTTTATAGTGATACAGTGGACGTTTTTCTCCCGGCCTGGGCTCCTGCTGCTGCTGCTGATGGAGGGATGCGAGGTACGCCCGCTCCTGCTCCAGCTGCCACTGGAGCCTCTCCGCCTGACGCTGCTCCTCCAGCTGCTTCCGCTTATACTCCTACAGAGAGAGAGAGTGACACGGAGAGAGAAAGAAAGAAAGAGAGAGAGAGACAGAGAAAAAGAGTGTTTTTGTTAATACGTGTATTGAGATGTACAGTCATTCACAAAAGTTTACACATCCTCTACAAGGAACACACAGTAGTATGCAAATTTTGCAAATTTTGTGCACAGTTTCTATTTATTTGCTGAGTTTAACGAAGTTTAAACGAAAATTTACCAAAAACCATTATTTATACATAACATAGGTCATATTTTAGGTGTAACTTTTACCCAATGTGTTAAATTCAGCAATACATTCACATTTACGGCATTTAGCAGACGCTTTTATCCAAAGCGACTTTCACTCCCTAACTACAGGGGACAGTCTCTCTGGAGCAACTCGTGGTTAAGGGTCTTGCTCAGGAACCCAGTGGGGGTATGCTGAAGGTAGGATTCGAACCCATGACCTCTTGGTCCAGAGGCAAGTATCCTACCCACAGAGCTACCTCCACTCCAGCCACTAAAAAATAGAAGAGGATTATATATTGTGCAAAACCTTTGCACAAGACTGTACATGGATGTTGGTGAAGCAACAAAAGAACAAATATTTCATATGAAACATGCACAGAATAAAAAAAATAAATCACAATACACACTCATGCACACGCACACACACACACGCACACACACACACATGCACACACAATCTTTTTTTTTCATAAGCCAAGGTCCATATTTGACTACTCTCTGGTTTTTTAAAAAACAATAATCTAAACCAGAGTCTGTAAATTTCACACCCAAACCCACTCTGAATTACTTCATTTATAAAACAATGAATATTCAGATGTGTGTATTATTATTGATCTGGTACAACATGGAAAGGCTTTGGATCACAATGCACGGTTGCAGGGACTGGACTTGGGGAGGGCATGCGGTGGTACAGTGTTCAAAAGGTACAGATGGGCAGGGGCACAGAGGATAAAGGGTAGAATCCATCACTCTGTGTTTACCAGCAGCAGAGCCTGCTCCTGAAGGAGCTGCTGTTGCAGAATCTCTAACTGCCTCTGCTCCTCCTCCAACTGCAGACGAATATACTCCTACACACACACCGGCCCAGGGAGAGAGAGAAGAAGAAAAAGAGGAAAAGATAAAGAGACAGAAGCGGTTTAGTACAGTCCAGATTTGTGTGAAGGAGACAGGCTGAAAAAGAGAGCTTGTATTAGCATTCCATAGATCTGGTGAAAGAAAGAGTGAGAGAAAAGAAAGAGGACAGAGAAACAAAAGGAGTTTGTTTTAGAGCTCCGACACAGCCAGTCAACTCTGAAGGACTAGGACCAGCCAAGGTCGACAGAGCTTCCATCACACCATATCCTGAAGAAAACTGCTAAAAACTGCACTATAATGTAATGCAGAAAGCTGGCAGCCAGTGCGAGACTCTGCACCTAGGAGCAGAATGTGGGAAAGCTTCAACACACTAAGGCAGCTAAGGATAAACCAGCCCGGCTAAAGAACAAGTATCCCAGCTAAAGACAAATGAGCCCAGCTAAAGATAAATTAACCCAGATAAAGACGATCTAGCTCAGCTAAAGACAAACTAGCCCCTGCTAAAGATAAATTAACCCAGATAAAGACAATCTAGCTCAGCTAAAGACAAACTAGCCCAGTTAAACACTATCTAGTCCAGATGAAGACAATCTAGTCTGGATAAAGACAATCTAGTCCAGATGAAGACAATCTAGTCCAGATTAAGACAATCTAGTTGTGATAAAGGTTATCTAGTCCAGCTAAAGACAAGCTATTCGAGAAGAGACAAATGAGCCCAAATAAAGACAAAATAGACAAGCTAAAGACAAACTAGCCCAGTTAAAGACAGTTTAGTCTAGATAAAGACAAACTAGCCCAGTTAAAGACAAACAAGTCCAACTAAACATAAACCAGCCCCAGCTAAAGATAAATTAGCTCTCAATCTGCTCCTCCCCCAGCCAAGGGCGACTGCTTTTCAAAGCTTTGTCAGAGAATATTGTTCCTGTTGCTGTGGACTCAAGACTTTCAGCTACTCTTCCAGCAAAATCTACCTCTACTGACTCTTAACTGTACCTACTCTGTAAGCCATAGATTGTCAACCTGTCCAGCAGTGACTAAGCTGTACAAGAAGGGCTTCTACTGTTAGTTTTCCCCAATAGAGACTCTCTTTCTCTCTCTCCAGGTCGACCAGAGGAGGCTGGGATCCCCGTTTGAGCCTTGGTTCCTCCCGAGGTTTCCTCCTCCAGCTTTAGGGGTTTTTTTTCCCCTCACTTCTGTTGGCTCATTATAGACTCAGATTCTGTAAAGCAGCTTTGTGACAACATTGGTTGTGAAAAGCACAATATAAGTAAAATTGAACTGAATAAAGACAATCTAGCCCAGTTAAAGACAAACTAGCCCAGCTAAAGACAAATTAGCCCAAACAAAGACAAACTAGTCCAGCTAAATACAAACTAGTCCAGCTAAAGATAAATTAACCCAGATAAAGACAATCTAGCCGAGCTAAAAACAAACTAGACCAGATAAAGAAAAAACAGCCCAATTATAGATAAATTACCCAGATAAAAGACAATCTAGCACAGCTAGTCAAACCAGCCCAACTAAAGAAAAAGTAGCTCAGATAAAGACAAAATAGTTCAGTTAAAGACAAACTAGACCAGAAAAATACCAACTAAACCAACCAAACTAGACCAGATAAAGAGAAACTAGTCCAGATAAAGAGAAACTAGTCCAGACAAAGACAAACTAGACCAGATAAAGAGAAACTAGTCCAGATAAAGAGAAACTAGTCCAGATAAAGACAAACTAGACCAGATAAAGAGAAACTAGTCCAGATAAAGAGAAACTAGACCAGATAAAGAGAAACTAGTCCAGATAAAGACAAACTAGACCAGATAAAGCAAACTAGTTCAGTCAAAGACAAAGAGAAAATAAGGTACTCCAACAGGACCCTGAAAGTAAAAAGAAATCGTGCAAGGGCAGAGAGTTTAACTGAAGAGAGAGTGAAGCAGGCAGAGTTTTCCAGGATAAGAAATTGAAAATTTGTGAGATAACTAAACACAAGTAAGTTTCTTTGACTTACTAAAACTTAAATGTTCAAATAATTCATGATTAAATGTAATTAATATTCTTTATTATTAGTGGCAGTTGTTGTAGTAGTGGTAGTATTTATTTATTTATTTATTTTATCTGAGATTACTATTATCCACTCTCCTACTTTAGTCCATGCTTACTCAATGTTGTGTCACTTCTTAGTATTGCTGAAAATAAACTTACACTGCTAAAGGTCAACGTGAGACATACACACCCACACACCCACACCCACACCCACACACACACACACACACACACACACACACACACCCACACACACACACACACACACACACACCCACACCCACACAATTATGGAGGGTATAAGATGGTCAGCAAAAGGCTGAAAGGCCAGGCAGATTTATTTTTATAGCACCTTTCATACACTGTGGTCATTTAAAGCTCCTTATAAATGAGAAAATGCAAAATACAAAGAAAATTCAAATTACAACGATGTGTGTGTGGGCTCTTATCTGGGCCTTAGTGTTCCACTGAGAATCCTCCATAATTCATACACATTCTCTCTCCCTCCCTCTCTCTCTCTCTCTCTCTCTCTCACACACACACACACACACACACACACACACACATACACACATATATATACATAATGTGCACGGGCCACATTTTATTCGCACTGAACAGTGATTGTGTATTAAAATATACAGAAGTGTGTTGCAGAAACACCAACAATCCCAGGGGCACACAAACTTTTGTACTTGACTAAATGTGTGTGTGTGCGTGTGTGCGTGTGTGCGTGTGTGTGTGTGTGTGTGTGCGCGTGTACCTGTTCTCTCTCGGCCTGTTTCCTCTCCTCCTCATAGCGTCGTCTCTGCTGCTGCCTCCTCATCTCACGCTCACGCATCTGCTGCTGTAATACACACACAGGACACAGGTTACACACACACACACACACACACACACAAACACACACACAAACACACAAACCCTGTATACCTCCTCTAGTCGGCGTCTCTGCTCCTTCTGCTCCTCGATGCGTTTCTGCCGTTCGGCCAGCAGTTGGCGCTTGTGCTCCTCGTTCTGCTGCTCCAGCTGTTGCCTCCTCATGGCATCAGAGCGCTCCTTATTGGCCAGCTGTAGCCGCAGGAAGTCCCGCCTCAGAGTGGACTCGCCAGGGACATTAATGATGGAGCTGTGGAGGACCAATCACAACAGGAGACATTAATGGTGGAGCTGTGGAGAACCAATCAGAAGAGCAGAAATTGATGATGGAACTGTAGAGGGCCAATCAGAAGAGAAGACATCAATGGTAAAGTTGTAAAGGACCAATCAGTAGAGGTTGACGTTAGTCGTGGAGCTATGGAGGACCAATCAGAAGAGGAGAAAATAGCAGTGAAGTTGTGGAGGACCAATCAGAAGAGATCAATGATGGAGCTGCGGAGGACCAATCAGAAGAGGAGGACAAACACCTAGTCACATTAGTGAAATAACTAACAGAGCAGAGCTGAGTGTGAGATGTGTAGAGGCACCTCTCTTTATTCTGAAGTGTGTTTATATGTTTCTGCTCTGATTCACTTTCATTTATTGTGGAATCCAGTTTAACAATAACAATCACAGCACACATTCTCAACATATCTGATACACATATAGACACACACCCAAACACACACCCATACACACACCCATCTACATCACTCTGCACCTTATTACAATACAATAATCCTTTATAGAACTTGGAAGTGTGAGAGACACGTAAACTAACACAGACACACACACACGTTAGTAAAAGCAACACTGGTTGTACTGTTTGTATGTATCAGTGCTGGCTGTACACGTGCTTGTGTGTGTGTGTGTGTGTGTGTGTGTGTGTGTGTGTGTGTGTGTGTGTGTGTGTGTGTGTACCTTGGTTCCCCCACATCGCGGTCTTCTTCTTCTTCTTCACTTCCACTGTACTCATACTCCGTCTCATCTGAAACACCAACAGAAGATGAATGCAGGGCTCACACACACACACGCACGCACGCGCACACACACACACACACACACACACACACACACACACTATTACGCAGGTGGTTTTAATATGTCACAGATTGTGTTTGTCACCAATTTCAATGTGTAGGAACGTTTAACTCAAATAACCGTTTTCTAGAAGTCTGATTCTTTCATTTTGTGACAATCAAGCTAATGGGTGTCTGTAAGCATTTTCCAGCTAAAAATAGTTTCTGGACCCCCCTTCCAGCACCCTCGGTCCCGGGACATGCTCCGCTTTCTTAGTATAATCTGTGAGAGCAACTGTGTCAGAATTTAACAAGGATCACTTACAGAGCCACATACAGCTGCTCCTGTCAGCGCACAGTAAACATTAAACATGTCAGCGTTAATCTTTTATTCACAACAACAGGCCAGAATGTGTTTAACGCAATTCCTGATGTGGAAAATAAAAAAAGCATCAGGCTACTCCCATCTGCCGGAGGCTGAAACCATCACTCAGCTCCACCGTCCAGGAACCCAGTGCTAATCGGCAACTGTCCACCCAAATAATGCTGCAGTGTGTGAGTGAGTGTATTAGAGTGAGTGTGTATGAAAGTAAGTGTATATTTATTCCGCTGGACACAGGCCACTAAAACACAGCAGAGGCTGTCATATTCACTTAGCGTTCACACACACACACGCACACACACGCGCACGCACACACACACGCGCACACACACACACACACAGACAGAGCTAAGCAGCTCAGCTCCTCCTCAACTCCCACTGTAAAGACTTAAACCCTAATCACTCTTGTGTCCAGATCATTTCTTGTGTACCGGAAAATCACATTCATTTTAATGGGATTCGCCACGACTACGTTTTTACAGCTTATGGTGAGTTAGTTTATCAATGGCTACATGAGCACCAAAGCTACACACAGGTCAATCAGCCCCACTGCCATCAGCCAAGCCAGATTTCTACACTGCTAAAGATGATGTGTAGTGCTAAACAGTATTATTCACACACACACACACACACACACACACACACACACACACACACACACACACACGCACACGTATATATTCGTTTGTGGCCTGTACAAAAGTTCTGGCACACCCAGTGAGTGTATCAGACACAGCATCAGCTGGCCCACCACCCAAAAATAGGACACTGTGCACGAGGTACTGACCTCTCTCCCCCCTCTTTTTCTTGGTGCGGTCGATGTGGTCTTTGAGCTGGATGCGGATTTGACGTTCGTTCGGCAGGTCACGGATGAAGGGATGCTTCAGGAGATGTTCTGTGTTTGGCCTCTGCAGGTGATTCTTCACCAAGCAGCTTTCAATGAACGACTGGAATTTCTTAGACCTGCCAGAGAAGCACAGCATTAAACACAGTCATGAACTAAACCATGGGCGCAGGAAGCATTTGTAACGTGGGGGGTGGGGGGGGTGGGGTAGTAGTGCCCTACTGCATCCCCCCACAGCATTTCCCTCCGGCTGTTGTGCAGGAGGGAAAAAGTGGGGTGGACGAAACGAATGATTTTGAAATGTGGTTCTATAATGCGTCAGTGCAGGCTATAATGGCTCTGGTGCCCATGGACTAAACAACCATTAGACCAGCATCATACGACCAGACACTGGGTCTGGCTACATAACATAACATAATATGAACTAACAATACAAAATCAGAGCTCTGCTGCGAGAGGAACCATTTAAACAGAAACCTGATGCTGCAGGACCACTGCTCACTGAGCGGAGGAGTATCAGCTATACCAGCTCAAACTCAGCTTTTACTTTCATTTGGAACAATAGTTAAATCCATGGGATAATTCAGGTCACGGCAGGAGACCGTGTCTAGGAATTAAAAAAAATGAATGGATTTGTCTAGAGCCAGAATCACTGCAGTAGGTTTGTTCCACCAAATGCAGTGCTTTGCAGATCAATTTCAGTGTAAGCACATCTAAATCCTGATTGGCTAGAAGCAACCGTGCAGACCATGGTAAACAAAGCCTATTATAACATGTAAACAAAGCCTATTATATCAAATTCCACTTTATTTTAATATCTAAATGCCCCAATGGCTTCTGGCTGAAATGAGGTGCCGCCAGTAAAGCTGTATATCCCGAGGACTCTCTCTCAGATCCTCCCCAACAGGCAACTCAAACAAGCAAATGACTCAATAACAGTAACTCAATGTCAGTTGAACACACACAGTCCTCTTGACTCAAGCCTGTATTGACTCAGGACCTGACTTAAGACTTGTCTGCATTGACTCAGGACTTAAGATGTGCTTGTATTGATTCAGGACTTAAGACTTGCCTGTATTGAATCAGAACTTGACTTCAGACTTGCCTGTACTGAATCAGGACTTGACTTAAGGCTTGACTGTGTTGAATCAGGATTTGATTTAAGACTTGTCTGTACAGACTCAGAAGTTGCTTATATTGACTCAAGACTTGTCTTGAGACTTGCCTGTATTGAATCAGGATTTAAGACTTGCCTGTACTGACTCAGGACATCTTTGTCTTGTTCTGTTTCATTTGGCTTTGATGCCATTCTTTTGTACAGCTTTGTGGTGTTTGTCTGTGAAATAAATAAACTTTACTCATTTACTTAATTAATTTAAAAACTGACTGTGTTGACGCAGTACTCGACTTCAGACTTGCCTGTATTGACTTAGAACTTGAGGTGCTTGTATTGATTCGACTTGAGATTTGCCTGTACTGACTTCAGACTTCACTTGTGAGTTACCTTCACTGACTCAACAACCTAACAGATAAAGTGAGCCGGACTAACCTGAGCATCAGGAGTGTCTTGAACTAGATGGTCAGGGGTGAAAAACAACGAAAGAACAGAAAGTGAGTGGGGGAGGAACTCACCATTTCTTAGACTTGAGTCTGGGGGCAGAACTCCGGGGGATCAGGAATAACGCCCTCATAGGGTGCATGTCACACAGAGCTGAGAGAGGTGTGTGTGAGAGAGAGAGAGAGAGAGAGAGGTGAGAGAGAGGGAGGTGAGAGAGAGAGAGAGAGAGGTGTGTGTGTGTGAGAGAGAGAGAGAGAGAGAGAGGTGTGTGTGTGTGTGTGAGAGAGAGAGAGAGAGAGAGAGAGAGAGAGAGGTGTTATTCGTGTACAGTTTCGCCTCATGCTTATACTCAGCCACTGATGTTCTCATGTTAACACACACAGAGCAGAGCTGAGTGTGAGATGTGTAGAGGCGCCTCTCTTTATTCTGAAGTGTGTTTAGATGTTTTCTGCTCTGATTCACTTTCATTTATTGTGGAATCCAGTTTAACCTGCAGGCTGAGAGACGATACAGCACCTCTTCAGGGGGCACGCAGTGGTGTGAGAGAGTGGCTATTAAAGTTTAATTGCGTGTGAGTATGTGTGTGTGTGTGTGTGTGTGTGTGTGTGTATGTGTGTGTGTGTGTGTGTGTGTGTGTGTCTGTGTGTGTGTTTGGTGGCCTGAGGTCACTCTGACTCTCCACCTGACAGCAGAAACAGCAACTCATTTCACACTCAAGGACACAGCAGCATAGCACACACCGACCATGAACAACCGGCCACCTGGACACAGATTACTGCAACACACACGCACAAACGCACACACGCACAAACGCACACACGCACAAACGCACACATGCACACACACACAAACACATATGTACAGACAAACGCGCACACGCACACACATACATACGCACACACAAATGCGCGCGCACAAACACACACACACACACAAACGCACACAAACACGCACAAGCGCACACTCATACACAAACGCAGATACACACATGCACGCACAAGCGCACTCACACAAACACACACACACAAACACACACACACACAAACACACAAACACACACACACATACTCACATGTGCACACCCACACATACACACACACACATATTCACACACGCACGCACGCACATACACAAACACGCACACACTCAAAGACATGCGCGCACACACACACACCCATACACACAAAGACTCCCTCCAAAGCTTGTGTGTACAAATGTATTTTCATATCATTGTGCAGGTATGTGTTCAGATGAGTGTTCATGTATATGTGCAGGTATATGCACAGTTATATTCTATGGCAAAAAGTACATGGAACCTGACCATTACACCTTTCCAAAAGTCTCATTTTTCTACTAGCAAAGTTAACATTAGAATAGAATGCAAACAAACAAGTAAGCAGTAAAAGTATCAACTTTTGAATTGTTTGTAAAAAGCAGTTTTTGCACAGGTAAAGGAAACACAGGTCCGAGTTCAAAGTTCACCTCAGTGCCCACAGGCACTGCTTGGAATTGTGAAATTCCATCAGTAGCTGTTAGCTTGGGGTGTGGCCAAAACACCTGCAGTCAGTAATTAGGAGGGAGAGCCACATTCTTTGGGCCATATAGTGTGCATTTGTAACTGTTTTTACTTACGTGGAGCTCCTTCAGCCATCTCAATGGCGGTGATCCCCAGTGACCACAGATCACTCTGAAACACAGAGGAAAACAAAAGCAACTTTAAATATGAGGAAGAAACTGAAAATGACAAAAAAGAGACAGATACAGTCAGACAGACAGACTGCTATTGGGTGACACACAGGAAACAGTATCAGAGGAAACACACATTACTACAGCGCCGAGAAACACATCTTTCTAAAAATAACAGCTTTCACGTTTTTACAGATAAATCTATAAGACGCAGTCCCAGATCCTGAGTGTGGCAGAGCTCAAGTTTCTTCATCTTGGATCTACAGAAAGGGATAGTCCATCGTATTTCCGAATATAAATTACAAAATGCTTAATGTAAAAAAAACTTAAACACAGAAAAATAAGTGATTATAAAATAAAATAAAAGAAAAACAAAGGGAAAGTACACCACTTTTTGCAAAATGAATCCATAAGTAAGTGTTTACGGTGTAAACTGAGTCATTCTGAGTGGGTTTGGTGTAAAACGTGCCATTCTGGAGAAATTTAAGACGTCATAATTGTTCACAGTGGTGGAGAATGAAACCAGACGTCTGCCTTGAAAATCTCCCTCACAGAAAGTGACTATATGAGAAGGTTATGAATGCACTGCCTGATGTCTGTGATGTTGTTTTATCAGAGTTTTGAGAAGACTTTGGTCTAAAACTAAATTTTGGTGGAGGGATACATGAAGGGTGTTGTGATTCCTTTAAATCGTGCTAAAATACAAAAGTAAAATGTGTAAATGTAAGGTAAATATAAACATAAAAGTAAAATACACTCATGAATAGTAGATGTAAACTTATTCAAAGTTTATATACATTTTAAATGGATGGAAACCTAAATGCAAGTGTATTACGGAGGCAGAGTAAATGTAACTGTAAAAGTAAGTCTAAATGCATGTATAGGAACATAAATGAATGTAAAGGTACATTTGTAAAATGTATAAATGTAAGGTAAATATCAGCATAAATATAAAGGTAAAAGACACTCATGAAAACAGGAAAAGGAAGGTAGAGATTGGTAGACTGAGTGCAATAACAGCAGCACCCTGGGAATCTAAAAACAGGCTTTCTGCCTCGCTCTCACATTCAATAACGTCGTTGTTATATAATCCCTTTTGGCAAAAACACAACAGCAGCCTGCGTGCTCCACATTTTTGGTCCATTCTGTCGCATGCACATCACTCTCACCTCTCTTTTGTAAAAAGAATTTTCATTGGAAGACACGCCCAAAATCATGCTTGCTGTACTCAAACAATGATTATAAGTTACAAGAGAATTTTACAACAGAATTATTGTTTGACAGCCGACAGGGCTGGATGGACCTTCCTCCTTCAGGGCTATACAATATATCACTTCAGAGAGAGACATTTGATGAACTGATATTCACTTCGAGCGCAAGAACCTTCCCGAGGTCTAATCTGTCTGCTGGGACGCTGTTCAAACAAAGAAATAAAAACATAAAAACAAGACTGGATTTCAACACTCACAAAATATATAGAGAGAAAAAACATGTAAACATCACTGTAAATGTTTATATAACCATAAATTGGGTGTAAATGTAAATATCTACGTGAATGTTAACATACGTAAGTGTATCTATAAATGTTAAGTGGATGTAAATGCCCATCTAAGGCCTCGTCCACATGGAAGTTTGAATCTTGGATAAATGAACGCCCTCTGAACGCCATAGACGTTTTAGTAGCGTTTTGTATCTGCGCTTGATTGGCGTTACACAGGCGTTCGTCTGACGCCAGCCTGCAGCCCAATGTGCAGTTTCATGTCTTCACCTGTGGGGGCAATAATTATTCTCTCAAAATTTTTACGTGTTGGGATTTGTTTTACATTTTCCTTCAAAACTTGATTTGTCATGGTTCCCAGAACAATTAAATCATGGGACATATTCAGTTCTCCAGAACGTCAACCGAACGCTGTGTAAACGCAGTACCAGCGTTTTCTTTGCGTTCATCAGGATTTTGGCGGAAATTGACGCCTAGAAAACGTTGCATGCAGCGTTTATTTTTGACGCCACACGAACGCGCAGCTGATCGAGCGCCGGGGCTGAATCTAAGTAGTAAAGGTAGACATGTAAATGTAAATATCACATGGAATGTATAAAGATTAACATATATTATATATAAATACATATATATACACACACACACACACACACACACACACACACAAGGTCAGTCAAGATGTTTCACCTTGAAGTCGTATGTGGCCTCGGGATTTTCATCGCAGGCGATCACTTCTGGGGCCATCCAGTAGGGCGTGCCGATAAATGTGTTTCTCCGGCCGACTGTGCGGTCCAGCTGGGCACTGACACCAAAGTCCACTACACAACAAACACACACACAACACACAACAAACACACACCAAACACAGAATCAGTGCAGAATTATTATTACACATTTAACAAATTCATTAATAAAGAAATCAGTTACACACCAGTGGAACATAGATACTAAAAACCAATACACTTGCAAATCCCAATACACACTGATATACACAAGCACGTGCGTGTGTGTATGTATTTGCATATGGACATAGAGAGAGAGACAGAAAAAAAAAGACTGAAGAACCACCAGGGCGGCGCTCTCACCTAGCTTCACCTCTGCGTTCTCTGTGAGCAGCACGTTCTGGCCCTTGATGTCTCTGTGGATGACTTTGTGCTGGTGGAGATGAGTCAGACCCTGAAAAACACAGACAATTTCACACACACAAATCTTGAAAACTGTCCAATCAGGATGTTTCTCTCCATGGTGGATACACCCAAGGGCGCTCTACCACTGGTCAGTCCTTTAGGAGCTAATACAGTGGATTAAATAGATTAGATTAACTAGATTAGATGAATTAATTAGATTAGATTATGATAGATGAACATAATTAGGAGGATAGATCAACTAATCACCTTCTGATTTACAGTGGATTTGGGAAGAGAATAATATCTGGAAGCTCTAGATATGTGAATGTGAATATGAATGGTCTGGATCCTCACAGGAACACGACTGAGTGAGTGTATATGAGAACTATTTGCAGTGCAGATATTCAGACAGGAAAAATGCAGAAAAGGTGTGTATTTTCTCACCCTGAGGATCTCTCTGCTGATGTAGGCGATCCAGTCTTCTTTCAGAGAATTTCCCTTAGTGTTCTTAATCAGATCTGTTACAGAGCCCGCTCCGCAGAACTCCATCACCAACTGCACAACACGCACACACGCACACACACACGCACACACGCACACGCACACGCACGCACACACACAAACACACACACACACACACACACATATACACACAAACACACACACTCTCTCACTCACACTAACACACGTACATACACACACTCATTCACGCACGCACACAAACACACAAGTA